>JAESVK010046651.1:0-13940 GCA_017140935.1 Hamamelis virginiana
AGCTAATCTTAACGGTTTATTATCGCCCAAATAAATAAACCTATGATTAGGAACATATCTAGAATAGATGTTCTTGAGAATCATATATCCCTCTATCTCAACACTTGAGATATAATTCTCTATCATGCTATTCAAGGACATTATCATGAACAGTTATAAATAACACAAGTTTACATGATAATATAAAAGCCATTTTATAAATGAATAAGATTCATACAATAACATAAATGAAATTAAAGTTCCCTAATAACAACCTACTAATTGGTTTTAGGGCACACTTCTAACACCTCGCAGGTATGATTGCATAAGAGCATTGCATAATATACCTGTCATATGCATTAAGCATGTTGAATTGTTATGAGAATGACTCGATTGGGGATTAAGCAATGATTTGATCAATCTATATATTTGCTTAATGATGATGCTTACTCATTCTGAAATTGTGATATAGAATGTTTTACATCTTTTAAGGTGATTATGCAGCATAAAATATTAGAAAACTTCACTGAGCATAGTGGTTTTGCTCACCCCTTATATTTCCCCCCCACAGGGCCACCGAACGAGTAAAGAATTGGAGATAATGATGGGCTCAAGTCTACCTGTTTGGGCTCTTATAATAACAGCTGTCAGTCTGATATTGGGCTTTGTTATTCCTGTTTTGGTGTGTAATATTATGTAAAAGAATCTGTGGACTCTATATGTACTTAAGTTTTATGTAATATTAAGTTTTATCGGAAGTACTTTACGGGACGGTACTTTGACCCCAGATAGTACTTTGTGCTTATCAAAATTTTTTTATAAATACTCTGGTTTTCTAAGACTTCCGCGCTTTTAAAATCTTATTAAAATATTAACCAGAGATTTTTGAAGAGATAAGCACTAGGTGTTTGGCGTGCGTAACACCCCGAAATTGGGTATGGTTATGGAGGGGTGTTACAATTCGAGACCTAAATGCTGCGGGGAATGTCCTTACTGATGAGCAGCAGGTCCAGGCTGTAATTAGGTCACCCCCAAATTCTTGGCTGCACATAAAACAGATCCTTACTCACAACGAGAATATCAAGAATTTCAAAGATATCTCTCAGCATATGGAGTTAGAGACGGAGCGCATCATCGCGAACCAAAATGCTCAAGCTCTCATCGCTGGAGTCAATCTGTGCAAGACTAGTGGGTCTAAGCGCAAGAAAAGAGACAATAGTACGCCTAAACAGGGGGAAATAGTGGATGAGGCGGCAATAGTGCGCCTAAAAGGAAAAACAAGCGCAGCAGAGGCAAGCGCAGTGGAAAGAACGTCAAATGCTTTAACCGCCAAAAGAAATGACACATCGCTTGTGACTACACTAATCTAAAGAAAGTAACAAACCCACTCACTTTAAGTAACATATGTGTATGTTCACATGTTTTAGTTGCTCATGCTCTCCCTGATTAGATTGTAGATACAGGAGCAACAAAACATGTAGCCCGAGATCGGGTGGGGTGTGTAGATTATCGCCATGTTCCTAGAGGCACCCACAAGGTGTTCCTGGGAAATGGTACCAGTGAGGATGCTATTGGAGTCGGTTCGCTTGAGCTCCGGTCGCACTATGCTTCTTCATGGCGTACTTCATGTCCCTGGGATCCAGCATAATCTGTTATTAGTTAGTGCTTTGATTAGTTTTGGTTTTTCTTTTGAATTTTCGAATAATGGTTTGGTTATTTATGCGGATGGAATATTTTTTGGACATGAATCATTTGTGGATGGTTTTATTAAATTAAATTTAGATGTTTCTTATTACTCATCTATTAATTCTGCATCATCTTATGTGATTGATAGTAGTAATGTTGATTCTGGAACTTGGCATGTTAGGCTGGGTCACATAGGAAGGCATAGAATGACTCGATTGGCTAGAGAAGACCTTTTAGGCTCACTCACCAAAGTCGACCTACACTTATGTGAACCATGTCTAGCAGGCAAAGCCTGTAGAAAGCTTTTTGGAAAGGCAAAGAGAGCTACTCAACCTATTGAGCTTGTCCATTCAGACATCTGCGGGCCAATGAATAAAAAGGCACGTCATGGGGCCTCTTATTTTCTCACACTAATCGATGACTATTCACGATATGGTTATGTCTATTTGCTCTCTCACCACCTGTGAACCAGCCAACCTAGATATCCCGAGGGATAGGGAGGCCTTTCGTTCACTTTGAGATTTGAGTGGATTGTGGATTATTCATTATCCGTCTCGATTTATCCTTCTCTATTATCCACTCAAGATTGGGTTTTTTGGAGAAGGATGAGAGTTTGTAAAAAAACTGGGAGTCGCGACCTTATTTTTAGGGAACATGGAAACCACAAAAAAGAGTTTCATTTTCAATAAAACAGTGACCCCATATTTTGGAAAAGCATGGTCTTTGAATCAAAGTAGGATTCAGGGGCTAGGTTACGAAGTGGGAAGGTTCCAAGGAAATCCTTGTAGGCACCCACCTTGCCCTAATTAAAGGTCTCCTAATTAAGTTTGGGCTTTATCAAAATCTTATCACAACAATGCTATTTATCTAATCAACCACAAAATATGAATAATAATATATAATAATAATAATAGATAGTATAAAAGAATAAAAGAAACCTAATGATTTTAAGAGACAAGAGTCAACCTAAGATTGGACTTGCGCCCTATTGACTGCCTACGTACCATACCAATTGCTTGATAAAGATCAAAGTCCACGTAATTCAATTACCTAGGACTCTCATATTGTAAGGAACTATATAGCCAAAAAGATTATATCTTATCAAGGACTCTAGCTTTGAGAGTTTGGGTTTGATCGAAACACTTTTCTTTGCATAAAAGATGGAATTTCATTCCATTTTAAACACTTTCAAAATTACTTACTTTTAGAGTTGTTCTCGAAGTAGACTCCTAAATTAGGTAGAACTCAATTGCTATCCTAATTCTTACAACAAAGGACAGTCCTAAGTGGGGTCAAGTGACCCCCCTAGTCCTAGGGTTTCTAGCTAATTCTAAGTCAATCTAAGTGCCTAAAATACTAAATAATGCATGCTGGAATTTCTGTAAAATGCATAAAAAAATGCAATAAAGAATGCAAACAATGCATGAAAAATGTCCTAAATGCAATCTAAGTTGTTTATGTGAACCTAGGCATGTTTCTATGTTAATTTGGACCTAAAAATTGAGTTTTAATCCACTTTAAAGCCACTTTTAGACCTTGGACAGATTTAAAAGTGATTTTAAATATAGATTGAAATCTCAAAATAATGAATAAAAGAGGGTAAACAATGCACTAAATGCAACCTAGTATGCACATTAAAACTATCATCAAAGCATAGCATCATAACCAAATTTCTCATAATTCAATTAATCACAAGGGAAGGAACTTACCTTTGCATGCTCCCTCGAACACAATTCATATATCAATCAAATCATTCCAAGTGATGAAAATAATTATAATAAGAACAATGTTAATGCTAAACTTGAATAAACTAACATCCTAACATGATTACTAACATAAGAGACTTAAACATGCATTCCTATAAAACAATTCCTATCATGCATACTAACATATAAAACACCTAATCCATAATCATAGAAGAAAAGATATACTAAAACTTCTATCCTAATCATGCATTCTTATATAACAACTCCTAAAACTAATCCCTATTATGCATACTAATAAATAAACTAGCCAATCATGCATACTAAAAAATATGAAAACAAAACCTAAACACTCATCCCTAACATAACATGGACACAGAAGATGAGAAGAAGAAGAAGAAGAAGAAGAAGAAGAAGAAGAAGAAGAAAAAAGAAGAAGGAGAATGCAAAAACTTTAAACAACTTTACTAACCTCTTTTGCTTCATTCCCTCTTGCTCCAAGCCTTTTCTTCAAACTCCAAGGACTCCAAGGACTTCAAAAGTATAGCTAAGAGTGCTATGGGGGAAGCTTGTGCAATGCTCAAGCCTCTACTCTCCAAGCTAGTTCTCTAAAGCCAATTAATTGTGTGTGTTAAAACTGATTTCAGGGCTCTCTATTTATAGGGAAGCCTGAAATTGATCAATGGTTGAGTTTGAATCCCTTAGGAATGATCCAAGGGCTCTAAACCAGCCTTCCAAGGTGTTAGAGTCCATCCCAAAGTTCCCAAGGCTGAATTGGACACATGGCAAGTATTAGAAGATTCCAAGTACTAGAAGAGTCCTGACTAAGAAAAAATACTGAAAATAGGCAAAATTGGGCTTTTCGGGCCCGTTTTAAGTCCAAATTTGACGATTCAAGCGCCGAAACGATCGTGATTCGATTATCCATGTTTTAAGAAGTGTTTGAAGTGAAAATGCATTGACCGAAGTCAAAGTTTTAGGGAAAAGTCGACCGATTAGCTGTTTAGGGCCTGCCGGGCCTAAATTAGGGTTTTGAAATCTGCCAACCAATCGCTATCGAAATCATTTCTTCTTCTCGAAACAAGTTTTGAAACATTTTAAGAAAGTGTTTTGAAGCCTTTGAATTCTTTGGTTTGATAAAAAGATCGAATCCCGGTCGTTCCCGGCTGAAACCCTAATTTGAACTTGAAATGGCCTTTTAAGCCTTGAGAGACAATCATGAGCTAGGAGGCTTAACAGGCCTTACCATTGATCAACTTAGCTACTAAAAACATCCTAAATATCCATGCCAAAGTCTCGGGACAATTCGAGACAAGATCAATAGTTATTCAGAGCTTTTGTGATTCAAAGGACAGTACTGCCCTTCAAGTCAAAAAAGGCATTATTTTCTATCAAGCTTTGCTCAGAATGCCATGAAATTTAACAGGGATGCTCCTAGAATCTCTAAAAACTAAATGCAAAAAAAACCGACTCGATCTAACCTAAAAACCTACATGGAATAACGACCTCTAACTAGCTACTCACAAGGGTAAAACTGGTAACCTAGGGTTTTAACACCCTATCTTATTTCAAATCACAGGCAACCATTAATGACCCTACTCATGGTAAAAAATGGATATCTACAGAAGCCCCTCATTGATGTTCATGGCTTCGCTAGTGAATATCAACGAAATACAATGACATCCCATTTTTGCCGCAACAAAAGAGGGATAATCAATCCAACCACTCGCAAACATTGATCAAATCATCATCTTTGGAAGTCCTACACACACTTCCTATCATCATCTTTGGAAGTCCTACACACACTTCCTTTCATCATCTTTGGAAGTCCTACACACACTTCCAATCATCATCTTTAGAGTCTTAGACTTTTATATATATTTCTAACAATCTTATCTCTGGAGACCGCAGTCTTTTTGGAAGTCACACACACACTTCCAATAATCATCCTCGGAAGTCCTACATACACTTCTGGTTATCTTATCTTAAGAGGAAACCTCACACATGTTTCCAATCTTCGAAAGTCCTACACACACTTCCAATTATCTTATTTTAAGAGGAAACCTCACACATGCTTCTAATCTTCAGAAGTTCTACACACACTTCCGGTTATCTTATCATAAGAGGAAACCTCACACATGTTTCCAATCTTCGGAAGTCCTACACACACTTCCGGTTATCTTAAAAGCAAACCTCACACATGTTTCCAATCTTCGGAAGTCCTACACACACTTTCGGTTATCTTCAAAGGAAACCTCACACATGTTTCCAATCTTTGGAAGTCCTACACACACTTCCAATTATCTTATCTTAAGAGGAAACCTCACACATGTTTCCAATCTTCGGAAGTCCTACACACACTTCTGGTTATCTTATCCTTAGAGTCTACGACTCTTTTTGGAAGTCACACACATACTTCCAAAAGCCACAATCTTATCTTTAGAGTCTACGACTCTTTTGGAAGTCACACACATACTTCCAATAATCACAATCTTATCTTTAAAGTCTACGACTCTTTTTGGAAGTCACACACATACTTCCGATAATCACAATCTTAACCTTAGAGTCTACGACTCTTTTGGAAATCACACACATACTTCCAATATTCTTCAAATTGCCAATATCTTCTTGATATCTATGTTATCACCAATATATGCATTCCAAAACATTATCAATATTGTTTATCACCATTCTCATACACATTCCATGTGTATTTTTCATCATCTTATGCAATCCACATAATTTTCATTGACTTGGGCCTACACAGTGGGCCTTTTTACTCACAAACCCTCCATGGGCTATCTTATCTCCACTATGCCTCCATGGGCTTCACAATTTCATCATTTCAATCTTGTTTATAATCATTTCATGATCACAAACCTTGCTCATACATCATTTCCATCATTCACTTTCATATCTCATGGTTTTCAACCAAAAATTCATTAATTTATGTGAACTTCTCTATTCACAATCACTCAAATCTTATCTTTGTATGCACCAACTCCTCTTCATTTCTCATTCATACATCAAATAACATTCAATCTCAATCAAATGGGCTTCCCCAAATCAAATTTTGAAAGAAAATGAGTCAAAACAAGTAACTTTCACTCCACTCTTTCAATCACCAACAATTTCATTCTTCACCAATCTCACCCAAACTTTGGGTTTGCAGGTTTCGAGCCAGCCTTCACAGGAGCGCCATGGATCGAGAGGGGATCACGAGGCATCGAGTTCTCGGAGAACAAGCAAATCATCCCGGCGAAGATGACTTTGCACTATTGGGCCTACAGGAGGCCCACTTAGGATTTTCTATGTAATTTCTCTCTATGTATGCACTAAAAAGAACTCTGATTAGTATGTAATTATATCCTAATGAGAATACAAATATGTTTTAATTGCTTTTTGGTTCAATTTTAACCCGAAAATAGGTGAAAACTGACGAAAATTGAGTGAAAAGTCAAACAGGGCATCAAAAAGTCTCGAAAAAAAGTCAAAATTAGGTTGGTCGTCCATAGTTGGATGGTCATTGGCCCTAGTTTCCAATTTTCGACTATTTTGACGTTTTTTAACTTTTTGAGTGTCCTACTTCGCCTCTAACTCGATTTCTTTTGCCAAAAATCTATAAAAACACACCTCTATGCTCACTTTCATCACACTAAACACAATGGAAGCGCTCAAGTTGATCATCGACCTATTCGTAGCAAGAATGTGGGCAGAAGACAAGAAGGTGTTTGCACAATTCTGTTAACTTCATGGTTCTTTCTCTGTCATGTGAAACTTGAAGACAAACTTCTCAACTCTGTGATCCACTTCTGGGACTCTGAACTTCATGTATTTCACTTCAACTGTGAAGGGGTATGTCCTTTATTTGAAGAGTTTTGTGCCTTAATGAATATCCCTGCTAGTGGTCCTTTCATATTTCCTACCATTCGTAGAGGTTACTTCCAAACATTTTCTTCTCTCTTTGAACTCTCGCCTAGAGAAGCTTCTTCATATATCCATGGCAACTCTTTTGATCTTCTCAAACTAGCTTCATTTTTTCTTTTAGGGAAGGGGGGAAATCATTAGCTCTTCATAGGCCTACCCAGTAAGCACTCGCCCTATGCATAGTGAGTTGTTTCCTTGTTTTGAATGGAACCACTTTCATACCTATTGAAACATGTGAGCTTATTCTGCCATTGTCGAAGTCTCATAACATCATAACGGACTTAACCACTTTCACTCCAACTCTACTTCTTGTATTAGAGGTAGCCCCATTCTCCTTTAGATGTGGTTGGTTGAGAGACTCAAGCTGATCATTCCTCTTGATGGGCCCAAACACTTGTCCCATAACTATTGTTTACGAAATATTTTATCCTTTGAGCGTCGCTCGATTCAGGACATGATCGTCTTCTTCTCTTCTCTAACTTGGAGAGATATTCAGTGGTATGTGGCTATATGGGACTGTAGCAACGAGTATGTGCTACACACCTCCGGATGCTGTCAAGTGAAGCACATGGGCTTAAAGTATACATCATTGGTCGCACCACGGTGAGGGAGGTTAATTCCCCACCATGCGCCAAGATTTAATTGTATTTATAGGACCACACTCAACGGAAATTTAACCTCAAGTCACAAGTAGAGTGAGTGCGGGTCGTCCACAGAGAATATGGTTGAATCAAGTTTAAAGTAAATAAGAAGCTATGCTAGTGATTGCGATTCAAAGGTGATTGATTGGTTGTTGATTAAGGTCCTAATAAGAAATTAAAGACGCGCTAGATTAATTTAAAATAAGATAAAGTGGAGAAAAGTAATGGGGATTGGTTCGGATTAGGGCAAGTCAATAATCACCGATTGTAATGTGAAATGCTATTTAACATGGGATATTGGTAACCTAGACTACAAGAATAAGTTAACCAAAATGATATGAATGATTAAGTGTATAACGATTAATCAAAAGCCATAAACTATCAGAATCGAATGATAATGCATAACCTATGCTAATGATCAAACCACCATTAACTCAATCATTCATTAAAGTATGCACCACTTGTATTTGTATGAAATAGTAATCACAGAAAACTAAAACATATTGAGATAAAAACGGTTTAAAGCACTAGGCTCTCAAATACAAGTCTATCCCAAAGTTAAATAACATTAATTACAAAATGGTGACTAAAAACCTCACCCAAAATCCTTGCCTCACCCCATCACCGAGTGACCTAGCCGGCCATAACGTAGATCGGCGATCCGTAGATGCTCCTCATCATCATAGTCAAACTTGGGCCTATTTGGAGTGGGATGGATGGTGATTGGCTACCTAGAAAGTGCCAAGAAAAGCACTAAAAACCAAAACCTAACTTTATGAGCAACAAGACAAAAACCAAGCTTGCTCTCTCTCCTCTTAAAGTTGCATTTATACTCCATAAAAGTCAAGGAGCAAAAAGACCAATGTATCCCTCAAATTCCACATTATTACAATAAAACTTAGCATAAAAAACGGAGCAGGCAGCCATCTATCGATAGCGTGCAGGGCACCTATCGATAGATGCTGCGAAGGTCAGCTGCGAATGAACTTCCTCGAAGAATCTCTATCGATAGCAGCATGAACAGCTATCGATAGAGAATGCGGAAACAGGAATCGCCTTGGATCTGGAAGGGCATCTATCGATATATACAAGAACCGCTATCGATAGATGCTGGAAATGAGGCCGAGAATGAGAAGTCAGAAGCCGCTATCTATCGATAGCTTGCCGCGCCTATCGATAGATCACAAAACAATTTCCAAATTTGAAGGTCCAGAGGCTGGCATATATCGATAGCTTGCTGCGCCTATCGATAGCTCACAAAATGAATTTCCCAAATGCGAGACAGAAGCCGGCATCTATCGATAGCTCGATCCACCTATCGATAGATGATCCTCGAAATGCTTTTTATTGAGATGCAGTGACTGCCATCTATCGATAGGCCAATGCATCTATCGATAGATGACCCAAAAATTCTCCAGAAATGCCCAGCTTGGTGCTCAATGCCTCCTCGACGCTGCCCCAACCTTCGACTGCGAGTCGCGCTTCATCGGAAAGCGAATTTGGGCTTCAAAATGCCAAAAACCTATAATGCGCATGAAAACAAGACAAATGAATATCTTAACAAAACCTAGCGATTTACACCATCATTAGCGTGCATTTGGGTCTAACGACTATGAAATTAGAGCATATGATTGCGAGCAATCAATCATTCTACTGGGCTTCCCGCGTTCTTCGTCAGATGGGTCGTGTTCAAACAAACCTCCCTATCAAAGGGCACATTCATGGGGTAGAGGTGGCTACTCCTTCTTTGGTATCTTGGGCTACAAAGAAATGGGCTTCAGGTTTATGTTTGATTCAGGTAGGGGATCACAATGGGCCTTTTAGGCTTGATGAGGGATATCTGGCTTGGCTTAAACAAGGTTTGGGCTCAAAAGTACAGGCTATGAAGGATAAGGTTCGAAGCCTCGTTTATGATTCTCGAGTTACAGCTCAGTCAGCAAGTTCGTCACTTCCACCAGATGCGTCACGAGTTAGGACAATTAAGAGAAAGAAGAAAAATGAAGATGAAGCCCAAGCCCGCAGAGCGAGGATGACTTAAGAGTAGATTAGGGATTTTTTTGTTGTTCCTTTTTTTTTTCTAAGCAATGTAAGATTTGAAGAAAGTAGGAAATATGGACATACATGGCATGTAATAAATCTTTTAAAAGGTTTCTACCCTTTATGGATGAATAAATATCAATTTTATTAGAATATTGACGAATTTCCTTTAATAATTATAATTGAATCAACATTGGTTGTCCTTACAAGAAGTAGACCGCAACCAAGGTAACTTTATAGGCTGCCTACGTATCCCCGTTCTTAATGCATTCTCTTGCTATTTTTCTCTAACTTATTGTGATATTTAGGGAATCAGGTCTTCGTAGTTCATGAATCAAGTTGAAGAAGTCAACTTTTTTTTTTTTGCTTGCTCTAACTTTTGCCTAAGCAGCCTTTTCAGGTTTTTTACTTAGCGAGCTTGATTTTTTTTAATGCTCTAAATTTTGCCTAGGCAGCCCTTTTGGGTTTTCTACCTAGCGGGCTTTTTTATTATTATTTTTTTTATGTGTTTGAACCAGCCAACCTAGATATCCCGAGGGATCGGGAGGCCTCTCGTTCACTTTAAAGTTTGAGTGGATTGTGGATTATTCATTATCCGTCTCGATTTATCCTTCTCTATTATCCTTCTCTTATCCACGTTTATCCTTCTCTATTATCCACTCAAGATTGGGTTTTCGAAAAAGGATGAGAGTTTGTAAAAAACTGGGAGTCACCACCTTATTTTTAGGGAACAAGGAAACCACAAAAAAGAGTTTTATTTTCAATAAAACATTGACCCCATATTTTGGAAAAGCATGGTCTTTGAATCAAAGTTGGATTCGGGGGCTAGGTTACGAAGTGGGAAGGTTATAAGGAACTCTTTGTAGGCACCCACCTCGCCCTAATTAAAGGTCTCCTAATTAAGTTTGGGCTTTATCAAAATCTTATTATAACAATGCTCTTTATCTAATCAACCACAAAATATGAATAATAATATATAATAATAATAATAGATAGTACAAAAGTATGCACAATCCTAAGGATCTTAGGAGACTCGTAGTCAACCTAAGATTGGACTTGTGCCCTATTGACTGCCTACGTACCTTACCAATTTCTTGATAAAGATCAAAGTCCACGTAGTTCGATTACCTAAGTCTCTTCTATTGTAATGAACTATATAGATCTTTTTGGCTAGCATGTATCATTTCAGCTTTTTGTTCATTGACGCACAACAGATGCACTCCGTCGTGTGATCTCCGGTACAGCTTCCCCCACACAGAATATACTGGCTGGCTAACCTTCTTATGGTCTTTCTGTCTACGGATGATGCCTCTTTTGGATACTCTCATTTTTCTACAAACTATTGGATGTCATAGTACCATGGCTTTCCATCATTCGGCTCTCCTTTTTGGATAACACAACAGTAGGCTGGCTCTTCTCGGGACTCGATAATGAGAGGAGTTACACCTTCATCTTTAGGGATATCTACCATGGATGCTAGAGTGGCTAAGGTATCCGCAAATTTATTCTTTAATCTGGACAGGTAAAAGAAGTCAATTCGACGGAACTCTTTCACCAAGGCCTCTAAATATTCATGGTAGGGTAATAATTTTTTATCTCGAGTCTTCCATTCTCCTCTAGTCTGACATATGATCAAGGCGGAATCTCCATATACTTCTAATTCTTTCACACCCAACTCCAAGGCAGCTTCCAATGTTAGGATACAGGCTTCATATTCGGCTATATTATTAGTGGCATCGAAGAATAACCTGACAGATAATGGTATCAAGTTATTCTCCGGTGTGACTAACAACACGCCTATTCCACATCCTCTCTTATTATGAGCCCCATCAAAGAATACTTTCCAAGGCTCCTTACTTACTTCTAGAATCTCTTCGTCGGGGAAATGGTACTCAGACAGTCTTTCTGTTGACGTTGAATGCTCTGCTAGAAACTCTGCCACCGCTCTCCCTTTTACTGACTTTTGTACTACATATTGAATGTCGAACTCTGATAGCATGTAATGGCGGAGCTTTTGGGTAACCCACACCAATGCCATACATGTCTTCTCTAATGCGTCGTACTTAACCTCATAGTCAGTCATCTTCTTACTTAAATAGTATACCACATTCTCCTTTCGAGATTCTGGCAGATACTGAGCTAACATAGCTCCCATTGCAGTTTCAGTGAGTGCTAGATAAAGTAGCAAAGGCTCACCTTGCCGCGGGGGAACTAATATTGGTGGGTTGCTCAAATACCTCTTAATGGTTTCAAAGGCTTCTTGGCATGTGTCATACCACTTCGTGGGCACATCCTTCTTAAGAAGCTTAAAGATATGCTCACAAATCATGGTCAGCTGTGCTATGAATCGACTGATAAACTGAACTTTGCCTAAGAATCCTCAAATCTCTTTTTCTGTCTTTGGTGGTTGCATCTCCGTGATGGCTTTAATCTTTCCCGGGTCGACCTCTATTCCTTTTTGAGTGATCATAAATCCCAACAACTTCCCCACAGTTACTCCGAAGGCGCACTTTTGGGGATTCAATCTCAGGTTATATTGCTTAATTCTTTGAAGGAACTTGCCTAGAGCCTCAAAATGGCCTTCTCGATCCTTAGACTTCACGATCATATCATCCACAGACACCTCCACTTCCTTATGAATCATATCATGTAATAAGGTGGTTTTCATACTCTGATAGGTAGAACTAGCGTTCTTTAGGCCAAAGAGCATAACTTGATCTGTAACATTGGGTGACCCATGGTTGCCTCAGATAAATGGCTAAGTAACTAATTTCCTCATTTATATCGATAATCCTGGCGGTCGTGTGGGTCCTATTCTCAAAATACTTCTTGAGGATAACCTAGCTGGCTTCCTCGGAAAGAATGAGATTTGGATCTTCGGGTTCATCATGAGCTAGAGAAATATTCTCTTTAGGCAGATCAGGGATGTCATCCCAACTAGTAGGGACAATGGACTCTTCAACAATGGGCTTCTCTACCCTCGGATAAAGGACATAGAAATCGAACTTCCCGCTTGGTTCACCCAACAGACCTACTTCAGGGTCTCCGGCCACATATCTTTTTCGCAACTCTCGCTGACTGGTCTTAGTCTTGGAGATGGTTTTCTTAACTTTAGCCTTAGGTCTAATCTGGATAGGCATGGGCTCAATCTCTGCCATCTTGACTTCACAAGAATCTTCAGGGTAAAGGACGTAAAAGCTGAACCTCCCACTCTTTTCTGTCAACAAGTCTACTGAAGGATCTCTAGCTTCAAACTTTCTTCTGAGGGCCCACTGACTAGTATCATTTTTAAGTGACTGATCTACTTAACGGGGTTCGGGAAGTCCATATGAATTGAAACCTAAAAATGTATGTCTCTCAAACTGTCTCCAAGAACGGTAAAGTCATTGTTGAAAGAATACACCATGGGAACGCAGCGGAAGGTAAAATAAAATTTTTCCCATTGATATTCATCCAAGATTCGAACTCAAACTATAAAACGAATCTAAACAATTATTCAAACATGAAATAAAAGCTTACTTGATGTTCCTTTGATGGTTGTCTTCGAAAGCCTTCGAGCTCCAAACGTATGGAAGCCTCCAATGAATAGTCCACACGAGCTTAAAACTCCTTGAACTTCTTTTATCTCCACAACACCTTGAGAGGATAAAAGCTTGAGAGGGAGAGAGAGAGAGTGGTGGCTAGAGGAGGGTGCAAGCATGAGTGTGCCGGCCCTAGGGGTTATCCTCCTCTATTTATAAACTTCTCCTCTTATAATGATGTTTGGTTACAAGTGCTAGCTTGACCAAACATCATATTTGATTAGTTATATTCTAGTTTAGTATATCCTTAATCCCTTTAATTATTAACACTTAATAATAAGGATTAAGCTAATATCTAAATTAGAATATCCCCTCTTATAAATTCAAGAAGATCACTTAAGCCCTTATGTGTGTGACCCATTGGGTTCACCCCAACCTAGTAGTGG
>JAESVK010046659.1:0-10563 GCA_017140935.1 Hamamelis virginiana
TCTGATCACTGACGGGGAATAATCTCCCTCGTCGTCTGAGTCGATCAAAATTTTGGCGCCGTTGCCGGGGAATTACGGTTTATTTATAAAGAATTTTTGGGATTTAATTTAAGTAGTAAATATTAATACTGTTCATATTACTATATATAGATTCTTTTATACTGTTAATATCTAGATATTATAATTTTTTTTTTTATTCATTATTCTTTCTTCTCTAACGACAGGTGGCTGAAATCAGGAATTGGGAGCTTCACTCCCGCGCGCTTAAATTAACAAATTAAAAGCTCAATATTAACTGCTCACAATTTGTTTATTGTAATTCCGTGATTTTTTGTGGAGACCTATTATATGCGGGGTAAAAGGTCGTTGTCATTTAACGTAATCCCTTTAGACTCTGAAATTGAAAGAACTCTGAGAGCTGTTAAGGCTTCTCAAAGTCACTCTAGCGAGTCAGTGCCTTCGCATCAATTTGAAATGGCTGAATCATCTGCACACACTGCCATGTTACCAGCGGATAATATTCAACCACCACCAGGTATTAAAACTCTGAGGGATCACTTCATGCCCAATAGTTTTAATCCACCCTCCTGTATCCAAATTCCACACATAGAGAATCTCATTTATGAGATTAAGCATGCTACCATTCAGATGCTTCCTACGTTCTATGGGTTAGATAGAGAGAACCCATACGACCATTTGCAGGAATTCTTAGGGATTTGTTCTACTATCAGAATTCAGGGGTTCCATCCAGAATCCCTGAAATTGTTCCTATTCCCGTTTTCTTTGAAAGATAAGGCCAAACACTGGCTTTGTACTCTCCAAACCCCTGTCCCTATCACAACTTGGGAACAGCTTCAAAAGCTATTCCTGTCTAGATTTTACTCTGTCGGTAAAACACATCAGATGCGACGAGGTATAACCAACTTCGTCCAACATGAACAGGAATCTTTCCATGAAGCCTGGGAAAGAATGAAGGAACTCCTTAGATTATGCCCCCATCACGATGTACCCAAGTGGCAAATCATTGAGTCTTTTGTTAGAGGTTTAACAGAGGGTGACACGCAGACAGTGAAATCTGCCTGTGGGGGAGCCATTTTAAGTAAAGGTGAGGATGAAATGTGGGCATTATTTGAAGCGTTGAGTGAGGATTCTTTCCATATGGCCTCAATGTCTTTAGGTAACCGTGATGATGCGTTAGCAAAGAAACCGCCTCCCAAAAAGGGCGGTATTTATGATGTAGACACCCAAGTTTTGGCAAATAAGCAAGTTGAGGCTCTGTCTCAAAAGCTTGACCAATTAATCGCGGCGCAAGGGCAATCTTCAAAAGCCCATGTGAAACCTGTCAACTTGGTGTGCAATATTTGCACTGACCCAGCGCACGAGACCCCATATTGTCCTATGGCAGGCCAGTACCCTGAGTTTGTCCAAGAGCAGGTTAATGCTGCTCAAGGATATGCACCACCTAGGAATGACCCATATTCCAATACTTACAACCCTGGGTGGAAGACTCACCCCAATTTCCAGTGGTCTAGCCAGCCTAGAGGATCCAATCCTAGTCAGCCTGCAAGACCCCCATACAGCAGTAACCCTGCTATCAGTCAACCCTATAGACCACCATTGATGCAATCCCAGTACCCCAGTTATGGTGCTCCTCAAGCACCTGCACCCCAATACCAGAGTCAAGCTGTGACTCAACCATCACCACAACCTCATAGAACTCCTGGTTTTGAGGAACAAGTCTTAGCTACCCTGAAAAGCCTAGAGGCTTCAGCCCAACTCACTCATTCCCATTCCCAATCCATTTCAAAGTTAGAAACCCAAATGGGTCAACTAGCGGCTTCATTTAGTCGCAGAGAGGAAGGGAAATTTCCGAGTCAGGCTGTTGCCAATCCCAAGGGAGCTTTTGTAGCTGAGAGTTCCACTTCTCAGAACCCACATATTAATGAGGAAGTTAAGGCTGTTTCAGTCTTGCGTAGTGGGAAGGTGGTAGATAATAAAGTGGGAGAGATGGAGAAAGAGAGAGAGAAAGAGAGAGAAAAAGAGAGGGAAATAGAGAAAGAGCCTGCATTTGAGAAAGAGTCTGAAGCGTCGAGGGATAACTTTCCCGCAGCTTTAGAAAATCCACTGGCATCGTATGTGCCAAAAGCCCCATTTCCATCCGCGCTGATTGCGCCTGAGAGGAGAGCGAAGAAAGGGGCAAGCATGTCGGATATGTTAGAGGTGTTTAAAAGCGTCCATATTAATTTACCTCTGCTAGATGCCATAAAACAGATTCCTTCGTATGCCAAATTTTTGAAGGAAATGTGCACACAGCAACGCAAGGAGCGCGTGCATTTATCTAAAACCATAGCTCCAGTTGACATTGCTAGTGCTGTGTGTCAATTCCAAGCCCCAATTAAGAGAAAAGATCCTGGAACGCCAACTATACCTTGCTTCTTAGGAAGCCACTTCATTGATAGAGCGTTAGTTGATTTTGGCGCAAGTGTGAATATTCTTCCATATTCAATTTACGCCAAAATGGAGCTTGGAACACTCCAAACCACACCTACTATTCTTCAATTCGCAGATAGGTCCACAAAGGTACCTAGAGGTATACTGCAGGATGTTTTGGTTAAGATAGATTCGTTTGTCTTTCCTGCAGATTTTATTGTCCTAGATATGGAGCCTGTTGATATAACTAGGCCCCAAATCCCTGTTATAATAGGACGACCTCTTCTGGCAACTGCTAATGCAGTCCTTCATTGTAGGACTGGCATTATGAATGTGTCTTTTGGTAACATGAAAACCAGGCTGCAGGTTTATAGTGCAGCTAATCAACCTCATAACTTTGAGGATTGTTCTTTTGTTGACATCATTGATAAGGTGGTAGAGGAAGCTACACCGTATCTTCTGTCCAAGGACCCGTTAGAAACATGTTTAAATTACTTTGGGTTCGAGGACCATGATTTGGAGCACTCATTCATGGAGGTGAATCTTGTCTTAGATTCTACCTCCTCTGTAGAGAAACTGCCATGGAGACCTAGGGTTGAGCCACTTCCGTCTATTGCCAGTGTCCCTTCTCCTACGTCTTTTGAGTCTCCGCCGCAACTTGAGTTAAAGCCTCTGCCGGCTAATCTCAAGTATGCATTTTTGGGTGATAGCGACACCTTGCCTGTTATAATTTCATCTTCATTAAATTTAGAACAGGAAGGTAAGTTGTTATCCATTTTGAAAGAGCACAGAATAGCCATAGGATGGTCGGTTGCTGATTTAAAGGGTATAGACCCGTCAATCTGCCAGCACCGTATTCACCTAGAGGAAGGTGTGAATCCTTCTAGAGATGCCCAACGTAAATTAAATCCAAATATGAAGGAAGTAGTTAAAAAGGAAGTTTTGAACTACTGGATGCGGGTATCATTTACCCCATTTCAGATAGTGAGTGGGTTTCCCCTACTCAACTGGTTCCTAAGAAGTCTGGGATAACAGTGATAGCTAATGAGGAGGGCATTCTAGTCCCTACAAGAGCTACCACTGGTTGGAGAGTCTGTATAGACTATAGGAAATTAAATTCCAAGACTAGGAAAGACCACTTCCCTCTGCCTTATATTGACCAAATTTTAGAGAGATTATCCGGGCAGAGCTTTTATTGCTTCCTAGATGGCTATTCAGGGTATAACCAAATAGCGGTTTACCCCGAGGATCAGGAGAAAACAACGTTTACCTGTCCATTCGGGACATTTGCATTTAGGCGTATGTCTTTTGGCTTATGCAATGCCCCGAGCACGTTCCAAAGGTGTATGACTTCCATCTTTTCTGATATGATAGGAGACTATCTGGAAGTGTTTATGGATGACTTTTCTGTTTTCGGTCCTTCTTTTGATGAATGCATCTCTAATCTCTCAAAAGTGCTTAAGAGATGTTGTGAGACAAATCTTGTTTTGAGTTAGGAGAAGAGCCATTTTATGGTTCGTGAGGGCATTGTGCTTGGGCATATCGTTTCTAGTAGGGGGATAGAGGTTGACAAAGCTAAGGTTGACTTAATTGCAAAACTACCTCCTCCTACTACTGTTAGGCAAATCCGGTCCTTCCTTGGACATGCAGGATTTTACAGGCGTTTCATAAAGGACTTTAGCAAAATAGCAAAACCAATGTGTAATCTGCTAGCTAAGGATGTAGAGTTTAACTTTAATAAAGCCTGTATAGAGTCCTTCAATAAACTGCGCTTAATGTTGATCTCAGCACCTATCATGCGAGCTCCCGATTGGTCACTTCCTTTCGAGCTAATGTGTGATGCCTCCGATTATGCTGTGGGGGCGGTGTTGGGTCAAAGGGTAGATAAGGCCCCTTTTGTTATTTACTACGCAAGCAAAACCTTGAATGAAGCTCAGTTAAATTACACTACAACTGAGAAAGAGATGCTTGCAGTAGTTTTTGCTTTAGATAAATTCCGATCCTATCTGTGGGGATCGAAGACTATTGTGTACTCAGACCATGCCGCCTTGCGGTACCTGCTCTCTAAAAAAGAGACGAAGCCTAAGCTGATTAGGTGGATTCTCTTATTGCAAGAATTTGATTTTGAAATTAGGGATAAGAAAGGGTCTGAGAATGTCGTTGCTGACCACCTCTCTAGGATAGTAGTTGAAGAAGAGAGTGACCCCACGCCTATTAGGGATTCTTTCCCTGATGAGCAGCTTTTTGCCGTCACTCATTCCACCTTACCCTGGTATGTTCATATAGTGAATTATCATGCCACAGGCCTTGTACCATCTCTTTGGTCCAAACAAGAGAAGGATCGGTTCTTTTCGCAAATAAAATATTATTATTGGGAAGATCCTCTCTTGTTTAAGTACTGTGCTGACCAGGTCATACGTAGGTGTATTCCAGAGGGTGAAATGCAAGACGTTTTGAAGTTCTGCCACACTCTAGCATGTGGAGGACACTTTAGCGGAAAAAAGACTGCCGCTAAAGTCTTGCAGTGTGGGTTCTTCTGGCCCACACTATTCAAAGATGCATTGGACTTCTGTAAGTCCTGCCAAAACTGCCAAAGAATGGGTTCTATGTCTAGAAGGGATATGATGCCTCTTAACCCTATCTTGATCGTCGAAATTTTCGATGTTTGGGGCATCGACTTCATGGGACCTTTTCCTATTTCGCATGGCTTTGAATATATTCTAGTGGCTGTCGATTATGTGTCTAAATGGGTAGAAGCCATAGCCACTAGGACCAATGACCACAAGGTGGTATTGAATTTCCTCCAAGAGAACATTTTCTCTAGGTTTGGGTTTCCAAGGGCCATCATCAGTGATGGAGGGTCACATTTTAATAATCGACCCTTTGCAAATCTCGTAGCTAAATATTCTATTACTCATAAGGTTGCAACCCCTTACCATCCTCAGACTAGCGGGCAAGTGGAGGTTTCGAATAGGGAAATTAAGCATATCTTAGAGAAAACTGTCAGGCCTGATCGAAAGGATTGGTCATTGCGTTTAACTGACGCATTGTGGGCCTATAGGACTGCTTTTAAAACCCCTATTGGTATGTCTCCGTACCGTTTAGTCTATGGCAAACCGTGTCATCTCCCTGTCGAGTTAGAGCATAAAGCACTTTGGGCCATTAGGAAGTTTAACTTTGAAATGAAGGAAGCGGGTTCTCACCGTAAGCTTCAGTTAACTGAGCTCGAAGAGATTAGGAGTGAGGCTTACGAGAATTCCAAAATTGCTAAAGCCAAAATGAAAGAGTTTCATGACAGACACATCAACAGAAAATCTTTTGAACCAAATCAGAAGGTGTGGCTGTTTAACTCTAAATTAAGGCTATTTCCTGGTAAGCTTCGATCTCGTTGGGACGGACCTTTTGTAGTAACTAGGGTTACTCCTCACGGTGCTGTAGAAATTCAAAACCCTCGTACTGGTGTGTCCTTCTTTGTGAATGGACAAAGGCTTAAGCCTTTTATCGAGGGTATAACTGATAGTGAGGGCATTCAGGATGGTTTGGTAATTGAGTCTGTCAGTTTGGAAGACCCAACCTACCAGTTTGATTAAAGAGGAAGTTCACGTCTAGCTAAAGACGTTAAACTTAGTCCCACCCACCCATTCCCCTTGTTATTACACACTCGTTTAGTTGTAACATTTTGTCAAACATTGAGGACAATGTTTACTTCTAGTTGGGGAGGGTTTGTATATTCTGTTAATATGTTTAAACATTTATATATGATTAATTTATTTATTGGTTCATTTAATTTGTATATACATAATAATTCATTATTCATTTTTTTTTATCATTCTTGTGTACATGTTAACCCAGTGTGATTTATTTAAAGATTATTTGTATAGAATTTGATAAATAAACATGTATTAGAATGTGAGTTTATTCTTTCATTTATATCAATTCTAGTTGTCTATTTTCTATACATTAATTGATAACTTTACTGTGATTAGCCTGTATTCAATCTCGCACATGCACGAACTTGGTTTAAATCTTTATACTTGGCAAATTGAGTATTTGATAAAACCTGTTATAAAGTGGAGACTTATGACAATTAAAGCAAATTTTGAACCATTCGATCATTTCTTGGGACTCAAATATTCATCATTTCAATTCAATCCTTGGTTATTGCTTTTCTGTTATATCTTGCATAAAGGTTCAATTCATGCGTATGTTAGAATGCAAATATCTTGTTAATCAATTGAGAATATTGTGCACATTTTTGAAAAATGATTTAAGGCCATTTCCTTCGAGTTGTTGAGCCGTGTTAATTGTTGTTAGAGTTTAGGACCCCCGTAGTACCCAATTTTGAGCCGAAAAGTTGCCAATTTTTTCGATAACTTATCAAGCCATGGGTATCGAGGTGTCTTTTATACAGTTATTTGGTATTTAGTGTCAGTTAATGTGATTAATTAGTCAAAATAAGCTATTTTTGAAAAAAAGTCAACTGTTGACCATTTCTATCGATAGCGTGAGTGCGCTATCGATAGCCACCTTCATAATTCAAAAAAATAAACAGCTCACGGGACAGAACACTTTCTCTATCGATAGCGGCAGTTCGCTATCGATAGAGATCGCGAACTCTGGTTTGTAAATAGCTTCTCCCGCGTGAAAAACCGTCCATTTCCACCATTATTCCGCCTGAAACTTCCATTGCCGCCGTGTCCCTTCATCTTCAAGCTCACTTTCCGACCACCCCAGCCATCCATTTCGCGCAAGATCGATTCCATAGCGATCCTTGCGCAGTTTTGAGCATTTCTGACCGATCAGAAATTGCATTCGCTTCATCCCATTTTTGACGCCTTCTTGCACGAGCTTCACATTTCGGCGAGGGCAGTTGGTTTTTCAGAGACTTTTTCACCTTCCATACTTCGTGAGTACCCGTTCATATTCTAAATTCTTGAATTTTTCTTAAATGGCTTAGTTTTGTGTAATATATCATAGCATGCTATTGTTTACGTAAGAATTGCATGTAAAAAGTTAGAATAGTATGTTAGGTTTTTAAGTTTAGATAAATAATGAAACTTATCCTTGTATGCTTGTTACACTGCTTCGTGGAGTTGTGGAGTTGTGAATCTGTGGAGCTGTGAAAATAAGCCTGGATGTTAGGCTATGCATGGCATGCATGGGCATGCATGCATCGATGCATGTGATTAAAAGAGTTATTGAATATAGCCTGGATGATAGGCTAGTCCTGAAATATGTGATAGGATTTAAAAAAGATTTATCATGTGGGTTAAAAATCTGGCTGTATTGTGTGTTGATTATCATTGAAAAAAATTTATATTTGAGTACCTCTGAAAAAATTCTACTGCTGACTATGTTCCTATCTACTGCTGTGTGGGTTTAAAAAATTATACAGAGCTATGGTTCGCCAAAAGACCACCGGCAAGAAGGGCGTAGCCTTCCAGGAGCCGGCACAGCCGAGTCAGAGGAGGGCTTCAGATTCTGGGCGAGGCAAGGCCCAAAGCTCACAGCCAGACTCTCCCGATAGTTCAGATTCAGAGTGGCAGCCTGTGCCAGTTCAGAGACCATCAGCCAGAGGCCAGTCGTCTGCCCAGCAGCCGCGAGAGAGTGCTCCTCCATCTGGTTCATAGTTCGTGGAGGAGGAGTACATTTTTGAGGGTCCGGATATTGGCGAGACTGGAGAGCCGCGCATGTCGCGCGAGTTCGAGAGCTATGCCGAGACTGAGACCGGGTCTAGGAGAGTACCGACCCGGCGAGCTGCGAAACCCTGGCCAGTGATCCTCTCGTCGAGGAACTTCAATGTCGAGAGGTATGTGGATCCGAAGGCCTTCCGATACGAGGGCTTGCTGGTAGAGATCCTCCAGGACAGACACCTCAGCACCTGGCTGAGGAAGGGAGGCGGGTATATGGCCAGTGTGGTGCGCCAGTTCTACACCACAGCACACACGGCCGAGGATCAGCCCGAGACACTTCAGGCAGAGGTTGGGGGCCGCACTATCAGATTCACCATAGACGACATCGCTACCTATCTGGGGTGCGAGCGTCCGTCATCATCAGAGGCAGAGAGCACCTACTTACAGCTGACAGAGAGTCAGTGTGCTGATGCGGTGTGTGTGGACCGGAGTTTATTCGACGGTATGTACTTTACGACCGGGAACATGCATCCATCATACGCAGCTATGAACAAGCTGCTCTACTGCAATCTGCGGGCCCGAGGCACAGATTCACAGATACCGGTTGAGTCGGTTAGGCTACTGCTGGAGTTCCTGAGCGACCACCCCATCGATATCGCAGCGTTGATCTTCAGCGAGATACGCACATTCATTGCCACACAGCCACGGAGCAACATGCCGTACCCCCAGATGATTACAGCGTTTGCATTGGGTGCGGGTGTTGTCTCCGATGAGCCACTGCGATGGGGCGAGGGTCCTATTACCTCGACCACACTTGCTAGGATTTTGGCTGCTAGGCCGAAGAGGCCACGTGCTGAGACCGCCGGTCCGTCAGAGCCTGCTCCCACTCCAGCTCCAGCTCCGACTCCAGCTGCTCCTTCTATGCCAGACATGCCAGATGCCAGCTCCCAGGGTTGTTTCCATCAGATCCTGGAGAGACTGAGAGCGATGATGCACATCCAGCAGCGGCAGTCCGCCCAGCTTGATAGGCAGACAGCACAACTTGACCGTCAGTCTGCCATGATGGAGAGGCATTCAGCACAGCTCAGGGTTATGTGGCGTCGTATGGACGGCGAGCCGATTTCTGAGGCCGACCGCGCGCTATTTGATGAGCCACAGCTCGATCCGAGATTCGACATCCCACCTAGGGATGGGCAGTGATGAGATGATGCTCAGTGTTGAGCATGGACAGTTGTTTCTTTTTGAAAACTTCTTTGTTTCTTTTAGTTAAACTTTTTAAGTTGTGGTCAGGGTTAGGTTAGGTATTTAGGATGGTTAGGGTAGTAACCTGAACAAATTACAACCATCCTAATTTTGCAGTTTCCAACTCTTTTTGTTACAACCAAAATTATTACAAGCCTATAAAGACCTTTTTGATTTTAAAATATTGTGCATTATTCTCTTGTGATTACTTGCTTATTTAAGTTTTATTTATGTATGAATTGTATCTCTGCATATATAACTCTGTTATTTCATCTCTCTTTGGTCGTTAAATTAAAGCTTAATGTATAAGTTTTATACTTGTATATTTCCATTTGGGAACTCTGGGTTACTAACCTTTTCAGAGTGAACATCCTTGCGAGTGACCATCAGTGAGAATTTTGAAGTTGAAACTAACTATGGGTTAACTCTCATACTCTTATTTACAGTATTTTGATTTTTATCAAGTTCAACCTCACTACACATTGAACACTTGCTAATTTCCTGTTAAAGATAGCATTTCTTGTATTATAAATGTTCAATTACGAATAATGATATATCTGTGGATAAAACTCCTACTGTGTACATGGTATATTGTTAAAATTATTTCTAACCATTTCTTTCATTTATTCATGTTTGTGAGTATCATTTCTGCAAACTCTCACGAGACTACACTCGTCCACGAAGGGTAACTTAGTGGTTTAAAAGGCTTGTTGCATACGCTAAATGCAATCGCGTTTCCCTGCGAAAGTGGCTTTTTCAATTTCTAGATTTAGCTTTTTGCTAAGAGACTAGCAAAACCTAAGTTGGGGAGTGTGATTGTACCACAATCATACCATTCAACTATGGTATTACTATGTTCTCTTATATATTTAATTGTTTAATAAATAGTGTTTTATATGAATATCTGTATAATTAGGTTTAAAACTCTGTTTCAAGAAATATGTGCAGATTACATTGAATAAAGTCGTCACCGATGAAGCCCTGAAGAGCATCTCGAATCAAAGGAACGTCCGATAAAGATCCATAGCAGCCGGGGGAAGTACCAAAAGATCAGTCGTTGAAAATCTGCAAGAAAGTCAAACATTTGACCTTGACTATCGATAGCCAAGATTCGCTATCGATAGCACCTCTATCGATAGCGAACCTTCGCTATCGATAGCCAAGGGCGGCTGCGGGCTTAGGAGATATTTTGGGATATTTTGAGGGCATTATGGACTTTTACCTTTTCCTTCTATAAATAGAAGTGTAACGACGACGT
>JAESVK010046683.1:0-11016 GCA_017140935.1 Hamamelis virginiana
TTGATCGTTGACGAGGAATAATCTCCCTCGTCGATTGAGTCGATCAAATTTTGGCGCCGTTGCCGGGGAATTACGGTTTATTTATAAAGAATATTTGGATTTAATTTAAGTAGTAAATATTAATACTGTTCATATTACTATACATATATTCTTTTATACTGTTAATATCTAGATATTATAATTATCATTTATTATTCATTATTCTTTCTCCTTTAACTACAGGTGGCTGAAATCCGGAATTGGGAGCTTCACTCCCGCGCGCTTAAAATAACAAATTAAAAGCTCAATATTAACTGCTCACAATTTGTTTATTTAAATTCCGTGATTTTCTGTGGAGACCTATTTTATGCGGGGTAGAAGGTCGTTGTCATTTAACGTAATCCCTTTAGACTCTGAAATTGAAAGAACTCTGAGAGCTGTTAAGGCTTCTCAAAGTCAGACCAGTGAGTCAGTACCTTTGCATCAATTAGAAATGGCTGAATCATCTGCACACACTGCCATGTTACCAACGGATAATATTCAAGCACCACCAGGTCTTAAAACTTTGAGGGATCACTTCATGCCCAATAGTTTTAATCCACCCTCCTGTATCCAAATTCCACACATAGAGAATCTCATCTATGAGATTAAGCATGCTACCATTCAGATGCTTCCTACGTTCTATGGGTTAGATAGAGAGAACCCATACGACCATTTGCAGGAATTCTTAGGAATTTGTTCTACTATCAGAATTCAGGGGTTCCATCCAGAATCCCTGAAATTGTTCTTATTCCCGTTTTCTTTGAAAGATAAGGCCAAACACTGGCTTTGTACTCTCCAAACCCCTGTCCCTATCACTACTTGGGAACAGCTTCAAAAGTTATTCCTGTCTAGATTTTACTCTGTCGGTAAAACACATCAAATGCGACGAGGTATAACCAACTTCGTCCAACATGAACCGGAATCTTTCCACGAAGCCTGGGAAAGAATGAAGGAACTCCTTAGATTATGCCCCCATCACGATGTACCTAAGTGGCAAATCATTGAGTCTTTTGTTAGAGGTTTAACAGAGGGTGATACGCAGACTGTGAAATCTGCCTGTGGGGGAGCCATTTTAAGTAAAGGTGAGGATGAAATGTGGGCATTATTTGAAGCGTTGAGTGAGGATTCGTTCCACATGGCCTCAATGTCTTTAGGTAACCGTGACGATGCGTTAGTAAAGAAACCGCCTCCCAAAAAGGGCGGTATTTATGATGTAGACACCCAAGTTTTGGCAAATAAGCAAGTTGAGGCTCTGTCTCAAAAGCTTGACCAATTAATCGCGGCACAAGGGCAATCTTCAAAAGCCCATGTGAAACCTGTCAACTTGGTGTGCAATATTTGCACTGACCCCACTCACGAGACCCCATATTGTCCTATGGCAGGCCAGTACCCTGAGTTTGTCCAAGAGCAGGTTAATGCTGCTCAAAGATATGCACCACCTAGGAATGACCCGTATTCCAATACGTACAACCCTGGGTGGAAGACTCACCCCAATTTCCAGTGGTCTAGCCAACCTAGAGGATCCAATCCTAGTCAGCCTGCAAGACCCCCATATAGCAGTAATCCTGCTATCAGTCAACCCTATAGACCACCATTGATGCAATCCCAGTACCCCAGTTATGGTGCTCCTCAAGCACCTGCACCCCAGTATCAGAGTCAAGCTGTGACTCAACCACCACCACAACCTCATAGAACGCCTGGTTTTGAGGAACAAGTCTTAGCTACCCTGAAAAGCCTAGAGGCTTCAGCACAACTCACTCATTCCCATTCCCAATCTATTTCAAAGTTAGAAACCCAAATGGGTCAACTAGCGGCTTCATTTAGTCGCAGAGAGGAAGGGAAATTTCTGAGTCAGGCTGTTGCCAATCCCAAGGGAGCTTTTGTAGCTGAGAGTTCTACTTCTCAGAACCCACATTGTAATGAGGAAGTTAAGGCTGTTTCAGTCTTGCGGAGTGGGAAGGTGGTAGATAATAGAGTGGGAGAGAAAGAGAAAGAGATAGAGAGAGAGAAAGAGAGAGAGAAAGAGAGGGAAATAGAGAAAGAACCTGCAATAGAAAATGAGTCTGAAGCTTTGAGGGATAACTTTCCCGCCGCTTTAGACAATCCATTGGCATCGTATGTGCCGAAAGCCCCATTTCCATCCGCGCTGATTGCGCCTGAGAGGAGAGCGAAGAAAGGGGCCAGCATGTCGGATATGTTAGAGGTGTTTAAAAGCGTTCATATTAATTTACCTCTGCTAGATGCCATAAAACAGATTCCTTCATATGCCAAATTTTTGAAGGAAATGTGCACACAGCAACGCAAGGAGCGCGTGCATTTATCTAAAACCATAGCTCCTGTTGACATTGCAAGTGCTGTGTGTCAATTCCAAGCCCCAATTAAGAGAAAAGATCGTGGAACGCCAACTATACCTTGCTTCTTAGGAAGCCATTTCATTGATAGAGCGTTAGTCGATTTTGGCGCAAGTGTGAATATTCTTCCATATTCAATTTACGCCAAAATGGAGCTTGGAACACTCCAAACCACACCTACTATTCTTCAATTTGCGGATAGGTCCACAAAGGTACCTAGAGGTATACTGCAGGATGTTTTGGTTAAGATAGATTCGTTTGTCTTTCCTGCAGATTTTATTGTCCTAGATATGGAGCCTGTTGATATAACTAGGCCCCAAATCCCTGTTATAATAGGACGACCTCTTCTGGCAACTGCTAATGCAGTCCTTCATTGTAGGACTGGCATAATGAAGGTGTCTTTTGGTAACATGAAAACCAGGCTGCAGGTTTATAGTGCAGCTAATCAACCTCATAACTTTGAGGATTGTTCTTTTGTTGACATCATAGATAAGGTGGTAGAGGAAGCTACACCGTATCTCCTGTCCAAGGACCCGTTAGAAACATGCCTTAATTACTTTGGGTTCGAGGACCATGATTTGGAGCACTCATTCATGGAGGTGAATCTTGTCTTAGATTCTACGTCCTCTGTAGAAAAACTGCCATGGAGACCTAAGGTTGAGCCACTTCCGTCTATTGCCAGTGTCCCTTCTCCTACGTCTTTTGAGTCTCCGCCGCAACTTGAGTTAAAGCCTCTGCCGGCTAATCTCAAGTATGCATTTTTGGGTGATAGTGACACCTTGCCTGTTATAATTTCATCTTCATTAAATTTAGAACAGGAAGGTAAGTTGTTATCCATTTTGAAAGAGCACAGAGTAGCCATAGGATGGTCGGTTGCTGATTTAAAGGGTATAGACCCGTCAATCTGCCAGCACCGTATTCACCTAGAGGAAGGTGTGAATCCTTCTAGAGATGCCCAACGTAAATTGAATCCAAACATGAAAGAGGTAGTTAAAAATGAAGTTTTGAAACTACTGGATGCGGGTATCATTTACCCAATTTCAGATAGTGAGTGGGTTTCCCCTACTCAACTGGTTCCTAAGAAGTCTGGGATAACAGTGATAGCTAATGAAGAGGGTATTCTAGTCCCTACAAGAGCTACCACTGGTTGGAGAGTCTGTATAGACTATAGGAAATTAAATTCCAAGACTAGGAAAGACCACTTCCCTCTGCCTTATATTGACCAAATTCTAGAGAGATTATCCGGGCAGAGCTTTTATTGCTTCCTCGATGGCTATTCAGGGTATAACCAAATAGCAGTTTACCCCGAGGATCAGGAGAAAACAACGTTTACCTGTCCATTCGGGACATTTGCATTTAGGCGTATGTCTTTTGGCCTATGCAATGCCCCGAGCACGTTCCAAAGATGTATGACTTCTATCTTTTCTGATATGATAGGAGACTATCTGGAAGTGTTTATGGATGACTTTTCTGTTTTCGGTCCTTCTTTTGATGAATGCCTCTCTAATCTCTCAAAAGTGCTTAAGAGATGTTGTAAGACAAATCTTGTTTTGAGTTGGGAGAAGAGCCATTTTATGGTTCGTGAGGGCATTGTGCTTGGGCATATCGTTTCTAGTAGGGGGATAGAGGTTGACAAAGCTAAGGTTGACTTAATTGCAAAACTACCTCCTCCTACTACTGTTAGGCAAATCCGGTCCTTCCTTGGACATGCAGGATATTACAGGCGTTTCATTAAGGACTTTAGCAAAATAGCCAAACCAATGTGTAATCTGCTAGCTAAAGATGTAGAGTTTAACTTTGATAAAGCCTGTCTAGAATCCTTCAATAAACTGCGCTTAATGTTGATCTCAGCACCTATCATGCGAGCTCCCGATTGGTCACTTCCTTTCGAGCTAATGTGTGATGCCTCAGATTATGCTGTGGGGGCAGTGTTGGGTCAGAGGGTAGAAAAGGCCCCTTTTGTTATTTACTACGCAAGCAAAACCTTGAATGAAGCTCAGTTAAATTACACTACAACTGAGAAAGAGATGCTTGCAGTAGTTTTTGCTTTAGATAAATTCCGATCCTATCTGTGGGGATCGAAGATCATTGTGTACTCAGACCATGCCGCCTTGCGGTACCTGCTCTCTAAAAAAGAGACGAAACCTAAGCTGATTAGGTGGATTCTCTTATTGCAAGAATTTGACTTTGAGATTAGGGATAAGAAAGGGTCTGAGAATGTAGTTGCTGACCACCTCTCTAGGATAGTAATTGAAGAAGAGAGTGACCCTACGCCTATTAGGGATTCTTTCCCTGATGAGCAGCTTTTTGCCGTCACTCATTCTACCTTACCCTGGTATGTTCATATAGTGAATTATCATGCCACAGGCCTTGTACCATCTCTTTGGTCGAAACAAGAGAAGGATCGGTTCTTTTCGCAAATAAAATATTATTATTGGGAAGATCCTCTCTTGTTTAAGTACTGTGCTGACCATGTTATACGTAGGTGTATTCCAGAGGGTGAAATGCAAGACGTTTTGAAGTTCTGCCACACTCTAGCATGTGGAGGACACTTTAGCGGGAAAAAGACTGCCGCTAAAGTCTTGCAGTGTGGGTTTTTCTGGCCCACATTATTCAAAGATGCATTGGACTTCTGTAAGTCCTGTCAAAATTGCCAAAGGATGGGTTCTATGTCTAGAAGAGATATGATGCCTCTTAACCCTATCTTGATCGTCGAAATTTTCGATGTTTGGGGCATCGACTTCATGGGACCTTTTCCTATTTCGCATGGGTTTGAATACATCTTAGTGGCTGTAGATTATGTGTCCAAATGGGTAGAAGCCATAGCCACTAGGACCAATGACCACAAGGTGGTATTGAATTTCCTCCAAAAAAACATTTTCTCTAGGTTTGGGTTTCCACGGGCCATCATCAGTGATGGAGGGTCACATTTTAATAATCGACCATTTGCAAATCTCGTAGCTAAATATTCTATCACTCACAAGGTTGCAACCCCATACCATCCTCAGACTAGCGGACAAGTGGAGGTTTCCAATAGGGAAATTAAGCATATTCTAGAAAAAACTGTCAGGCCTGATCGTAAGGATTGGTCATTGCGTTTAACTGACGCATTATGGGCCTATAGGACTTCTTTTAAAACCCCTATTGGTATGTCTCCGTACCGTTTAGTCTATGGCAAACCGTGTCATCTCCCGGTCGAGTTAGAACATAAAGCACTTTGGGCCATTAGGAAATTTAACTTTGAAATGAAGGAAGCGGGTTCACACCGCAAGCTTCAGTTAAATGAGCTCGAAGAGATTAGGAATGAGGCTTACGAGAATTCCAAAATTGCTAAAGCCAAAATGAAAGAGTTTCATGACAGACACATCAATAGAAAATCTTTTGAACCAAATCAGAAGGTGTGGCTGTTCAACTCTAAATTAAGGCTATTTCCTGGTAAGCTTCGATCTCGTTGGGATGGACCTTTTGTAGTAACTAGGGTTACTCCTCACGGTGCTGTTGAAATTCAAAACCCTCGTACTGGTGTGTCCTTCTTTGTGAATGGACAAAGGCTTAAGCCTTTTATCGAGGGTATAACAGATAGTGAGGGCATTCAGGATGGTTTGGTAATTGAGTCTGTCAGTTTGGAAGACCCAACCTACCAGTTTGACTTATGAGGAATTTCACGTCTAGCTAAAGACGTTAAACTTAGTCCCACCCACCCTTTTCCCTTGTTCACACACTCGTCTAGTTGTAACATTCTGTCAAACATTGAGGACAATGTTTACTTCTAGTTGGGGAGGGTTTGTATATTCTGTTAATATGTATATGCATTTGTATATGATTAATTTATTTATTGGTTCATTTAATTTGTATATACATAATAATTCATTATTTATCATTCTTGTGTACATGTTAACCCAGTGTGATTTATTTAAAGATTATTTGTATAGAATTTGATAAATAAACATGTATTACAATGTGAGTTTATTCTTTCATTTATATCATTTCTATTTGTCTATTTTCGATACATTAATTATAACTTTACTGTGATTAGCTTGTATTCAATCTTGCACATGCACGAACTTGGTTTAAATCTTCATACTTGGCAATTCGAATATTTGATAAAAACCTGTTATAAAGTGGAGACTTATGACAATTAAAGCAAATTTTGAACCATTCGATCTTTTGTGGGACTCAAATATTCATCCTATCAATCTGTGGTAATTGCTTTCCTGTTATATTATGCATAAATGTTCAAATCATGCGTATGTAGAATGCAAATATCTTGTTAATCAATTGAGAATATTGTGCACATTTTTGAAAAATGATTTAAGGCCATTTCTTTCGAGTTGTTGAGCCGTGTTAATTTTTGTTAGAGTTTAGAACCCCCGTAGTACCCAATTTTGAGCCGAAAAGTTGCCAATTTTTTCGATAACTTAGCAAGCCATGGGTATCGAGGTGTCTTTTATACATTTATTTGGTATAAAGTGTCAGTTAATGTGATTTATTGCTCAAAATAAGCTATTTTTAAAAAAAAGTCAACTTTTGACCATGGCTATCGATAGACCTATTTGCGCTATCGATAGAAGTTTCAAATTTCAAAAAATAAAAATGCCTGCGGACAGAACATACTAGCTATCGATAGCGCCAGTGCGCTATCGATAGAGATCGCGAAGAAGTGACTTTTAAGTTCATTTCCCGCGTGAAACTCTTCGCATTTCATCCCTTTTCGCCTGAAAACCGCCATAGCCACCGTGTCCCTCCACCTTCAAGCTCACTTTCCGACCATCCCAGCCATCCATTTCGCGCAAGATCGATTCCATAGCGATCCTCGCGCCATTTTGAGCATTTCTGACCGATCAGAAATTGCATTCGCTTCATTCCATTTTTTGACGCCTTCTTGCACGAGCTTCGCATTTGGGCGAGGGCAGTTGGTTATTCAGCGACTTCTTCACCTTCCATACTTCGTGAGTACCTGTTCATATTCTAAATTCTTGAATTTTTCTTAAAATGGTTTAATTTTGTGTAAAATATCATAGCATGACTCAGTGTACGTAGATTCTTGCATGTAAAAAGTTAGAATAGTATGTTGGGTTTTTGAGTTTAGTTAATAATGAAACTTGTCCTTACATTTGTTACACTGCTTGTGATATGAAGTTGTGGAGTTGTGAATATGTGGAGCTGTGATAATGCCTGGATGTTAGGCTATGCATGGGCATGCATGGGCATGCATGCGTCGATGCATGTGATTAAAAGAGTTATTGAATATAGCCTGGATGATAGGCTAGTCCTGAAGTTGGTGATAGGATTTAAAAAAGAATTATCATGTGGGTTAAATAAGCTGGCTGTGTTGTGTGTTGATTATTATTGAAAAAAAAAAATATATATTCAAGTATCTCTGAAAATATTCTACTGCTGACTATGTTCCTATCTGCTGCCGTGTGGGTTTAAAAAATTGTACAGAGATATGGTACGCCAAAAGACCACCGGCAGGAAGGGCGTAGCCTTTCAGGAGCCGGCACAGCCGAGACAGAGGAGGTCTTCAGATTCTGGGCGAGGCAAGGCAAGGCCCAGCGCACACAGCCAGATTCGTCGGATGATTCTGAGTCCGAGTGGCAGCCTTCACCAGTTCAGCGACCTTCTGCCATAGGTCAGTCGTCTGCCCAGCAGCCACGAGAGAGTGCTCCTCCATCCGGTTCACAGTTTGTGGAGGAGGAGTACATATTTGAGCAGCCAGATATTGGCGAGACTGGAGAGCCGCGCATGCCGCGCGAGTTCGAGAGCTATGCCGAGACTGAGACCGGGTCGAGGAGAGTACCGACTCGGCGAGCGGCGAAACCATGGCCAGTGATCCTATCGGCGAGGAACTTCAACGTCGAGAGATATGTGGATCCGAAGGCCTTTAGATATGAGGGCTTACTGGTAGAGATCCTCCAGGACAGACACCTCAGCACCTGGCTGAGGAAGGGAGGCGGGTATATGGCCAGTGTGGTGCGACAGTTCTATACCACAGCACACATAGCAGAGGATCAGCCCGAGACACTCCAGGCCGAGGTTGGAGGCCGCACTGTCAGATTCACTATAGACGACATCGCTACCTATCTGGGGTGCGAGCGTCCGTCATCATCAGAGGCAGAGAGCACCTATTTAGAGCTGACAGAGAGTCAGTGTGCTGATGCAGTATGCGTGGACCTGGGTTTATTCGACGGTATGTACTTTACGACCGGGAACATGCATCCTTCATACGCAGCTATGAACAAGCTGCTTTACTGCAATCTGCGGGCGAGAGGCACGGATTCACAGATACCGGTTGAGTCGGTTAGGCTGCTGCTGGAGTTCTTGAGCGACCACCCCATTGATATCGCAGCGTTGATCTTCAGCGAGATACGCACGTTCATTGCCACACAGCCACGGAGCAACATGCCGTACCCCCAGATGATTACAGCGTTTGCATTGGGTGCGGGTGTTGTCTCCGATGAGCCACTGCGATGGGGCGAGGGTCCTATTACCCCGACCACACTAGCTAGGAGTATAGCAGCTCGGCCGAAGAGGCCACGTGCTGAGACCGCCGGTCCATCAGAGCCTGCTCCTACTCCAGCTCCAGCTCCGACTCCAGCTGCTCCTTCTATGCCAGATATGCCAGCTGCCAGCTCCCAGGGTTTGTTCCATCAGATCCTGGAGGGACTGAGATCGATGATGCACATCCAGCAGAGGCAGTCCGCTCAGCTTGATAGGCAGACAGCACAGCTTGACCGTCAGTCTGCTATGATGGAGAGGCACTCTGCGCAGCTCCGGGTGATGTGGCGTCGTATGGACGGCGAGCCGATTTCTGAGGCCGACCGCGCGCTATTTGATGAGCCACAGCCCGATCCGAGATTTGACATCCCGCCTGGGGATGAGCAGTGATGAGATATGATGCTCAGTTTTGAGCTTTGACAGTGTTTCTTTTTGAAAACTTCTTTGTTTCTTTTAGTTAAACTTTTTAAGTTGTTGTCAGGGTTAGGTTAGGTATTTAGGATGGTTAGGGTAGTGACCTGAACAAATTACAACCATCCTAATTTTGCAGTCTTCAACTTTTTCTGTTACAACCAAAAATCTTACAAGCCTATAAAGACCTTTTTGATTTTAAAAATATTGTGCATTATTCTCTTGTGATTACTTGTTTATTTAAGTTTTATTTATGTATGAATTGCATCTCTGCATATATAACTTTGTTATTTCATCTCTCTTTGGTCGTTAAATTAGAGCTTAATGTATAAGTTTTATACTTGTATATTTCCATTTGGGAACTCTAGGTTACTAACCTTTTCAGAGTGAACATCTTTGCGAGTGACCATCAGTGAGGATTTTGAAGTTGAAACTATTTATGGGTTAATTCTCGTACTCTTATTACAGTATTTTGATTTTATCAAGTTCAACCTCACTACACATTGAACACTTGCTAATTTCCTGTTAGATAGCAATTCTTGTATTATAAATGTTCAATTATGAATAGTGATATATCTGTGGATAAAACTCCCACTATGTACATAGTATATTGTTAAAATTCTTTCTAAACAATTCTTTTATTTATTCATGTTTGTGAGTATCATTTCTGCAAACTCTCACGAGACTACACTCGTCCACGAAAGGTAACTTAGTGGTTTAAAAGGCTTGTTGCATACGCTAAATGCAATCGCGTTTCCCTGCGAAAGTGGCTTTTCAAATTCTAGTTTTAAAGGTTTAGCATTTTGCTAAGAGACTAGCAAAACCTAAGTTGGGGAGTGTGATTGTACCCCAATCATACCATTCAACTATGGTATTACTATGTTCTCTTATATATATAATTGTTTAATAAATAGCGTTTTATATGAATATCTGTACAATTGGGTTTAAATCTCTGTTTCAAGAAAAATGTGCAGATTACATTAAATAAAGTCGTCACCGATGAAGCCCTGAAGAGCATCTCGAATCAAAGGAACGATCGAAAAGGATCCACAGCAGCCGAGGGAAGTACCAAAAGAGCAGACGTTGAATTCTGCAAGAAAAGTCAACATTTGACCTTGACTATCGATAGCCAAGATTCGCTATCGATAGCGCCTCTATCGATAGCGAACCTTTGCTATCGATAGCCAAGGGCGGCTGCGGGCATAGAAGATATTTTGGGATATTTTGAGGGCGTTTTGGTCTTTTACCTTTTCCTTCTATAAATAGAAGTGTAACGATGACGTTTTGAGGGTTCATGACTTAAGCTCTGAATCATTACTCTGCTATTTTAATTCAAGTTACAGTTTATTTTCGCATTTTATTCGGTAGTTTCAGTTTTCAGCAATTTCCAATTCTGCAATTTTTCTTTCAATGCCTGGCTCAATTCTCACTTGAGGGTTGTTCTATCCGATTAAGTCTTTAATTTTAGTAATTTCCGATTCTGTTATTTTCCTTTTTATGCATGGCTCAGTTCTCACTTGAGAACTGTTCTTTACTTTTTCTGTCTTTTTCTTTATTTACTTAAGTCTTTTATTTATTTACTTCAATCACTTTTTTCTTTATTTATTTTCGCCATTTTCTTTATTTCTTCAGTTAGTTAATTAACGCTTTTATTTTCTTTTCCATCCCGTGACCCCTTAAAGCTTGTCCTGGATAAAGGATATTCTCCTCCAGTGATGTGTAGCTAATACTCCAA
>JAESVK010046693.1:0-15659 GCA_017140935.1 Hamamelis virginiana
CCTAAACCCTAAACCCTAACCCCTAAACCCTAAACCCTAAACCCTAAACCCTAAACCCTAAATTCTAAACCCTAAACCCTAAACCCTAGAAATGGTCCGTACTAGAAAGGGTCCCTCGATTGACAATGCCTTGCTCTCAGTTGATCTATTTTGTCAATGTAGAATAATAGAATCCACTCTATCCCGTATCACCTAAAGAAAAGGCTTGCTATAGGCTTTTGGTTAGAAACTTAACAGTCAGTACCTCCACCTCTAAGCAAATAAAGATGGGGCAAAAATCTAATAAATTAAGTCAAGATCGACCTAAGATCTTCTATCATCCTACCCTCCTCCGTCTCTAGGTTCCTAAGTAAATTTGGCCATCATCTTGGTAAAGCCACACTATCAAACAATCTGGAAGTCGTTTCTTTGTCATAGATTCATTTGACTCTAGTTTTTCATCTCCAGATAACCTCCATTTTTGTAATGATTTCGTTCAATGTGATTTTTTAGACTATCTCATTGCCCTCCTCTGTAGTCCTAAAAAATCGAACATGTATTCCCCATTCTATCAACTCTCATTGGGAAATTATTTTTTGAAATTTCATAATATTTTCTTATCATAATTAAAAGTTGGGACATTGTTTTCAAAATATAGAATTTTTTGGTACTGTATGGTATTTCTATAATTGAATTTTCAGAAATTAATTAATTAATTATTTTTTTTAGGCCTATAATCTTTTATGATTAAAACATTTTGGGATGTTTATAGCCCTCAAAAGTTTTTTTTTTTTTTACTGTTGCCATTTTGGAATGACTTGATATATATATATATTTTTTTTAACGAAAATGAATTCTTTAATTTGAAAATATTTTTTGTAATTAGTACTGTTTGTGGAATGCTATGAATTTTTTATCAGTGCTGGAAATCTAATATACAGGATTATTGTTTACTCAAAATGAGGTGGGGCCCCACCTAAACCCTAAACCCTAAACCCTAAACCTCAAAATCCTAAACCCTAAACTTCTCCCCGAACCCCCCAAACCACGAACCCTAAACCATAAACTCCAACCCTAAATCCTAAACCTAAACCACGAACCCCAAACCCGAAGGATCCGCCACTGTTGCTACCATCATGTCCATTACTTCTTCTTCTTTCACAGCGTTCAATAACAAACAATTGAAATTTCTCGCTCTATCTTCCAATTTTCACAAATCGGTGATGCGAAGTGAAACGTTTCGGCTTTTGCAAAACGGTTAAATCAAAACGTTTCTCGCTCTATCTTCCAATTTTCACAAATTGGTGAAGCGAAGTGAAACGGAAAGGCTTTTCCAGAATGGTTTATATAGACGGGGAATTGGCTTGTGTGCATATTTTACGCCTTAAATTGAGCATCAAAATTGATACTGGGTTAAACCCTTCGATCTCCACACCAGATTCTTTGACCCATGAAATCCCTCGATCATTTGCTTCGAGAATTTGTGAAGACATTTGTTTCAACTGCCAAAACAAAGGCCACTGGGCTAGAGATTGCCCCTCCAAATCTCAATCGGTGTGAGCTGATGGAGGCATCAAAGTAGAATTCTGACTCGGATAAAGAGTTGTGCAAATTTCCTCAACGCAAGAAAGAGTTCAAATGGTAAATAAACAAAATTACTAAAATAAAACTACTAAATCCTAACATGTATAATAGAAGAAACAGGTGTACTGTAGAAATCTTACCTAGTTTGACCGTAGTTCCCAGTGGACGATACTCGCACTCACCGATTGCTTCGAATTGAGGTTAAAAGCTTAGTGCCTTTTTATAAATATTAATTTCGGCGCGCGACAAGGAATTTAACCTCCATTGTCTGAGCGCGACCAAATTTGGCGACGTTGCCAGGGAACTATTGTGTTAAATTTTGTAGGAAATTTAAGTAGTTCGATTCTAGCGGTAGTTAGGTTTTTGTTTTCCGTTTTTTTTTTAAAATATTATTATTATTTCTTTTCCTTGTTAGCTTTGATCTACTTGTTCTTGTTTCAAGTTGCTTAATCTTGCTTTGACCAATCTTGCCTGCTAAATAGCCCTCGAAGGCTATAAATTGCTAAATATTGTGAAAACAAGTTGGATAGGACCGCATAAAGATTAGTGATAAGGATCGAGGGGAGTTCTCTTAGCCTTTTCTTTTTCTTTTCTGTTATTTCTTTTGTTTTTATTCATTGGCATTCATTTTGGGTAGGTTTAAGTGTGTTGTATGCACGGTAGAATCTATACTAGAAGACTTGCAACCACTAGACATGGACCTAGAGGCCACTTTGAGAGCTGCTAGGACTTTTCTTCATCCCCCTCCAGCATCCATACCCAACCCGAAGTGCGCCATGGGGGACGCAATTAGAAACAATGCCTTAGGTAATAATGGTGGAGCTACACAGCCAAATCCCCCTCAAGAGGCTCCACCTAGACAAAGACTTTTGAGTGATCACTTCATACCTAACTCATTCAGTCCACCCTCATGGATAGAAATCCCGACCATTGAAGAGCTCATTTATGAGGGAGAACAGGCTGCTTTAGTTAATCAGCAAGTAGAGGCTTTGTATAAAAAGCTAACCCAACATTTGTCAAATAAGTTCAATGACACTAAATTACAGGCCCATGAATTGGAAACAAATTTAGTTTTTAGATTACCTCTCACTAGTGGGGAAACAAGATCATGCCCATCACCTTCCACTTGTGAGAAACCAGGACCATGGTCAGAAAAATCTCCTATCAAAGCAAATAGAGGAAATAAATCAGTAACCCAACATTTGTCAAATAAGTTCAATGACACTAAATTACAAACCCATGAATTGGAAACAAATTTAGTTTTTAGAGTACCTCTCACTAGTGGGGGAACAAGATCATGCACTTGTGAGAAACCAGGACCATGGTTAGAAAAATCTCCTATCAAAGCAAATAGAGGAAATAAATTAGCAACCCAACATTTGTCAAATTAGTTCAATGACACTAAAATAAATTAGTAACCCAACATTTGTCAAATAAGTTCAATGACACTAAATTATTCCCAAACGGGCCCATGAATTGGAAACAAATTTAATTTTTAATAGATATTACCAGCCACTCCCTGTTCAATTATGAGGTTGCTGGTCCTATTTCTCCACTCCGCAACGTAAGAAACATAATTATCATCTTTTCTACTCCAATCAACTCCTTTGTTTGTTCCGGTGTGGAGTTTCATTCCCAATTTCTTAGGAGGTGGGAATATCTTGGCATCTTGCAAGCCAAATTGCTTAGGGCACAAGTCTGGACAATGGTTAGCTACTCTATCAAAAGAAATGACAATTGACCTAGACAGGCCCATCAGCCTTTGGCCTTCACAATAAGAAGGCAGAAAAGATGGAGGCAGCCTTTTATATGGCTCTCATATAACCTACAGAAAAAAGAAAAAGAAAAAAATAACTCTAATTACATGATCAAACAGAAAATCTTCATTGATGAAATATGAGATTACATAAGGAAATCTAAGTGAAAGGAAGAAAAAATCTTCTCTCTACTCTCAGATTTGATTACAACTGGAAAAATAACATCATGTAAAATCCAAGGACTTTATCATGAACAGTAATTAAACACAAGTTTACATGATAAAAATAGCCATATCATAAATGAATAAAGTTCCATACAATATAATATAATGAAATATAAAACCCTAGACACAACTTAACAATTGGTATTAGGGCACATATTGATCGACTCAGAGAACAAGGGAGATTATTCCTTGTTAGTGATCAAGATTAATTAATTTATAAAACCGCGTGACTGTTAATCTCAATTCGATTGTGACTAGTGAGCACGGGTGTCGAACCACTGGGAAATGCAGGTTTATAATAAAAGACTTTTTAGAATTAATTAAGTTGAAAGAATATTGTCAATTTAAGTTTGATGGTGGAAGGTGCTCCGATTGGGTCGAAGCGAAAATGCAATATTTTAATAAAACAGGTTAAAACGTGATTAATTTAGTGGAATGAGCGGAACTTGGGTGAGAAGCCCATTGAATATCAATTATACAATTTATATTATAAAATCCTCAATATAGTAATTATGTATGGTGGTTCTTCCAACTACAAGAAGGAAGTCCCAAAAAGATTATGAATACAGGACCGACAGGTTTATCCTTGAAAAGAATGGAATATCGCTATCCACCTTAAATGGGGATAAAGCATGCTGGTTTGTATTCATACCGATAAATACCATTGCATAATTATATAATTGCAATCACAGATGTACAATTATATGATATTATATTTAGCGATAGTGTGCGGTAAAACCTTCACAACTATACAATCACATAATACAAATAGAGGGATGTTTACAAAATAGAATTGTATAAAGAATCCAACTTCATCCTCACCCAAGCATGGAGTATTAGATACACATCAATGGAGGAAAATATCCTTTATCCATGACAAGCTATAAGGGTTCACGGGATGGAAAAAGTCAAATAAAAGCAGTAAGTAAATGACTGAAGAAATAAAGAAAAAGGGCTGAAATAAATAAAGAAAATGGCTGAAATAAATAAAGAAAAGGACTTAAGTAAATAAAAAAAATGACAGGAAAAGTAAAGAACAATTCTCTAGTGAGAATTGAGCCATGCATAAAAGGGAAAATTGCAGAAAAGTAAAGTACTGAAAGTAAAGACTGTATAATTAAAGAACAATCCTCAAGTGAGAATTGAGCCAGGTATTAAAAGAAAAATTGCAGAAATTGGAATTTGCTGAAAAAGTAAACTGCCGAATAAAATGCAAAATTAAACTGTAACATGAAGTCTATTAAAAATAACAGAGTAATGATTCAGAGCAAAAGTCTTGAACCCTCTTAAAGTCGCCTTTACACGTGTATTTATAGAAGGAAAGTGCAAAAGACGTAAATGCCCTCGAAAATATCTCAAAATATCAATACAGCCCGTAGCCGCCTATGTCTATCGATAGCGAAGTGTCGCTATCGATAGAGGTACTATCAATAGCGACATTTGGCTATCGATAGTCATCTTTGCTTAGAGACTTTGAATGTGCAGATAATCCTTTGCAGGTTTTCGCACTTTATTTGGCCATTGCTGATCCTTCTGGATGCTCATTAATTCGAAATGATCATCAAGGCTTCATAGGTGACGACTTCAATTTTGTATAATCTGCACAGATTTCTTGAAACAGAGATTTTAAACCATTTGTACAGATCTTATGCAAAACGATATTTATTATATAATTTATTTATATAAGAGAACACAGTAATACCATAGTTGAAGGTATGATTGTGGTACAATCACACTCCCCAACTTAGGTTTTGCTAGTCTCTTAGCAAACAGCTAAACTCTTTAAAACTAGAATTTGAAAAGCCACTTTCGCAGGGAATCGCGATTGCATTTAGCATATGCAATAAGCCTTTTAAACCACTAAGTTACCCTTAGTGGACGAGTGTAGTCTCGTGAGGGTTTGCAGAAATGATACCCACAAACATGAATAAATAAAAGAATTTTTTTTTTTTTTTAGAAAGAATTTCAAAATATACTATGTACATAGTAAGAGTTCCATCTACAGATATATCAATATTCATAATGGAAAATTTAAAATACAAGAACTGCTATCTTTAACAGGTAATTAGCAAGTATTCAATGTGTAGTGAGGATGAACTTGATAAAATCAAAATACTGCAATAAGAGTACGAGAATTAACCCTTAATAAGTTTCAACTTCAAATCCTCACTATGGGTCACTCGCAAAAGATGTTCACTCTGAAAAGGGTTAGTAACCCAGAGTTCCCAAATTGAAATATATAAGTATAAAACTTATACATTAAGCTCTAATTAATGACCAAAGAGAGATGAAATAACGAAGTTATATATGCAAAAAGGTCTTTATAGGCTTGTAATGACTTTGGTTGTAACAGAAAAAGTTTGAAGACTGCAAAATTAGGATGGTTGTAATATGTTTAAGGTTACTACCCTAACCATCCTAAATACCCTATACTAACCCTGACAAACAACTTAAAATTTCTAACCAAAAAGAAACACTTATTTCTCCAAAAAGAACAACTATCCAAGCTCAAGACTGAGCATCATCCCTCATAACTGATCATCCCCAGGTGGGATGTCAAATCTAGTATCAGGCTGTGGCTCATAGAATAATGCACGGTCGGCCTTAGAAATCGGCTCGCCATCCATACGTCGCCACATAACCCGGAGCTGTGCAGAGTGTCTCTCCATCAGAACAGACTGTCTGTCGAGCTGCGCGGACTGCCTGTCGAGCTGTGCTGACTGAATCTGCTGAGTATGTATCATAGATCTCAGTCCCTCTAGGACCTGATGGAAAAAACCCTGAGACCTGGCAGATGACGCATCGGGCATAGTAGGAGCAACAGGAGTCGGAGTTGGAGCTGGAGCAGGCTCTGATGGACCGGCGGTCTCAGTACGTGGCCTCTTCGGCCGAGCAGCCATACTCCTCGCTATCGTAGTGGGGGTAATAGGACCCTCACCCCATCGCAGCTGCTCGTCAGATACAACACCCGCACCCAGGGCAAAAGCTGTAATCATCTGGGGGTTCGGCATGTTGTTGCGCGGCTGTGTGGCAATAAAAGTACGGATCTCGCTGAAGATTAATAAGGAGATATCCATAGGGTGGTCACTCAAGAACTCAAGCAGCAGCCGCACAGACTCCACAGGGATCTGAGAATCAGTACCCCTCGCTCGCAGATTACAGTAGAGCAGCTTATTCATAGCTGCGTAAGATGGGTGCATGTTCCCGGTCGTGAAGTGTAGACCATCGAATAACTCTCGGTCCACGCACACCATATCTGCGCACTGACTCTCCGTCAGCTCCAAATAACTGTCCTCCACCTCTGTCGACAATGGACGCTCGCACCCCAGATAGGTAGCGATGTCGTCGGGAGTGAACTGGACAATACGGCCTCCAACCTCGGCCCGGAGTGTCTGCGGCTGATCCTCTGCCATGTGTGCTGATGTATAGAACTGACGCACCACATTGGCCATATAACCGCCGCCCTTCCTCAGCCAGGTGCTGAGGTGTCTGTCCTGAAGGGTCTCCATAAGCAAGCCTTCATATCTGAAGGCTTTCGGGTCGACGTATCTCTCTACGTTGAAGTTCTTCGCCGACAGGATCACTGGCCACGGTCTAGCGGATCGACGGGTCGGTAATCTCCTCGACCCAGCCTCGGTATCTGCATAACTCTCAAACTCGCGAGGCATGCGAGGCTTGCCAGTCTCGCCTATATCCGGGTGCTCAAAATACTCCTCCTCTACATACTGGGAACTAGACGGAGGTGCACTCACTGGTGGCTGAGCAGATGATTGCCCTCTAGATGAGCGCCTACGCATGGGAGCTGCGGGTATGTCAGACTCAGAACTGTCTGAAGTATCTGGCTGTGTGCGCTGGGCCTTGCCCCTGCTAGTATTTGTAGTCCTCCTCGGTCTCTGAACCGGCTGTGTCGGCTCCTGAAACGCCACGCCCTTCTTGCCGGTGGTCTTTTGGCGTCCATAGCTCTGTATAATTTTTACACACACACGGCAGCAGATAGGACCATAGTCAGCAGTAAGAATAAATTGCAGAGATACTCATATATATATTTTTCAATAAGAATCAAACACTCAACATAGCAAGTTGTTACCCACTCGATACTTTTATAACCCATCTCAAAATTCAAAACTGGCCTATCATCCAGGCATCAATTATTAACACCTCCAAAACATACATACAGTAACATGTAAGCCCATGCATAGCCTAACATACAGGCTTTACCACAACTCATGCACCGCCTATCATCAGGCATCATCCCAACTCAATGCAGTGTACTAAGCATAACAAAGACTAGAGTATTATACTACATGCCAAGACTAAAGAAAAACCAACATATGATTATCAACTTTACGTGCACAACTTATATACGTAAACTTTATGCTATTTTGACAAAATTAAGCCTTTTAAGAAAAGTTCAAAATTTTAAGAAAGGGAATGGGCACTTACGAAGTGTCGAGACTGAAGAAAATACCGGACTGAATACCCTCGCTGGAGTGTGACTCAAGCGAAAAATGGCGACCGTATGAAATGAAGCAAACGCAAATTCTGATCGAGCAGAAATGTGCTAAAGGTTGCGAGGATCGCAATGGAATCGAGTTCCGGTGAAATAGACGCCTGAGGTGGCCGGAAACTGAGGTGGAAGGTGGATGGTCACGGCGTTAATGGAGGTTTTCAGGCGAAAAGGTGGTGAAAAGTGAAGAGATTCCCGCGGGGAAAGGCCTTTTCAGGCTGATGCTCGCGATCTCTATCGATAGCGAGATCGCGCTATCGATAGAGAGAGCCCTCTGTCCCGCCGGTGTTTTATTTTTTTGAATTTTGATGGTGTCTATCGATAGCGCAATACCGCTATCGATAGAGGAGGTCAAATGTTGACTTTTTCAAAAATTGGCTTATTTTGAACAAAATTTCATAATAACTGACACTTAATACCAACAAAAATGTACAAGAGACACCTTGTTACCCATGGCTGCTAAGTTATTGAAAAAATTGGCAACTTTTAGGCTCAAATAGGGTACTACGAGGGTCCTAAACTCTAACAAAATAAACACGGCACAAAGATTCGAAGAAAATGGCCTTAAATCATTTTTCAAAAATTTTCACAATATTCTCAACTGATTAACAAGGTATTTGCATTCTAATAAACACATGAATTAAACATTTATGCAAGATATAACAGGAAAGCAATAACCAATGATTAACTGAAATGATGAATATTTGAGTCCCAAAAATGATCGAATGGTTCAAAATTTTCTTTATTTGTCGCAAGTTTCCTCTTTATACAGGTTTTATCAAATATTCGAATTGCTAAGAATGAAGATTAAACCAAGTTCGTGCATGTGTAAGATTGAATACAAGATAATCACAGTAAAGTTACAATTAATGTATCTAAAATAGACAAATAGATATGATATAAATGAAAGAATAAACTCACAGTTTACCACGTATTTATCTATCAAAATCTATACAAATAATCACTATACAATTCAATGGTATAATATGTACACAAGAATGAGAATTAATAATTTATTATGTATATAACAAATTAAATGAATAAATAACTAAATTAATCATAGAAAAGAGACTATACAAACCAGAAAAGAGAATATACAAACCCTCCCCAACTAGAAGTAGACATTGTCCTCAATGTGGACAGAATGTTACGACTAGACCAATGGGTAAGAACAAGGGGAAAGGGTGGGGGGGACTAAGTTTAACGTCTTCAGCCAGACGTGGAATTCCACATTTAGTCAAAATGATAGGTTGGGTCTTCCAAACTGACAGACTAAATTACCAAACCATCCCTAATACCCTCACTATCGGTTATACCCTCAATAAACGGCTTAAGCCTTTGTCTATTAACAGAGAAGGACAAACCAGTTCGAGGATTTTGAATTTCAACAGCACCGTGAGGAGTAACCCTAGTCACCACAAAAGGTCTATCCCAGCGAGATCGAAGCTTACCAGGAAATAGCCTCAATTTAGAGTTAAACAGCCACACCTTCTGATTTCGTTCAAATTATTTTCTATTAATGTGTCTGTCATGAAACTCTTTCATTTTGGCTTTAGAGATTTTAGAACTCTCGTAAGCCTCATTCCTAATCTCTTCGAGCTCATTTTAATTGAAACTTGCGGTGAGAACCCGCTTCCTTCATTTCAAAATTAAATTTCCTAATGGCCCAAAGTGCTTTGTGCTCTAACTCGACAGGGAGATGACACGGTTTGTCATAGACTAAACGGTATGGAGACATACCAATATGGGTTTTAAATGCAGTCTTATAGGCCCACAATGCGTCAGTTAGGCGCAATGACCAATCCTTACGATCAGGCCTGACAGTTTTTTCTAGGATATGCTTAATTTCCCTATTCGAAACCTCCACTTGCCCGCTAGTCTGAGGATGATATGGGGTTGCAACCTTGTGAGTGATAGAATATTTAGCTACGAGAGTTGCAAAGGGTCGATTATTAAAATGTGACCCTCCATCACTGATGATGGCCCTTGGAAACCCAAACCTAGAGAAAATGTTCTCTTGGAGGAATTTCAATACTACTTTGTGGTCATTGGTCCTAGTGGCTACTGCTTCTATCCATTTAGATACGTAATCTACAACCACTAGGATGTATTCAAATCCATGCGAAATAAGAAAAGGTCCCATGAAGTCGATGCCCCAAACATCGAAAATTTCGACGATTAAAATAGGGTTAAGAGGCATCATATCCCTTCTAGACATAGAACCCATTCTTTGGCAATTTTGGCAGGACTTACAGAAGTCCATTGCATCTTTGAATAAAGTGGGCCAATAGAACCCACACTGCAAGACTTTAGCAGCAGTCTTTTTCCCGCTAAAGTGTCCTCCACAAGCTAGAGTGTGGCAGAACTTCAAAACGTCTTGCATCTCACCTTCTGGAATACACATACGTATAACCTGGTCAGCACAGTACTTAAACAGGAGAGGATCTTCCCAATAATAAAATTTTATCTGAGAAAATAACCGATCCTTTTCCTGTTTCGACCAAAGAGATGGTACAAGACCTATGGCATGATAATTTACTATATGAACGTGCCAGGGTAAAGTAGAATGAGTGACGGCAAAAAGCTGCTCATCAGGGAAAGAATCCCTAATAGGCGTAGGGTCACTCTCTTCTTCTACTACTATCCTAGAGAGGTGGTCAGCAACGACATTCTCAGAACCCTTTTTATCCCTAATCTCAAAGTCAAATTCTTGTAATAAGAGAATCCACCTAATCAGTTTAGGCTTTGTCTCTTTTTTAGAGAGCAGGTACCGCAAGGCGGCATGATCTGAGTACACAATGGTCTTCGATCCCCAAAAATAGGATCGGAATTTATCTAGCGCAAAAACTACTGCAAGCATTTCTTTCTCAGTCGTAGTGTAATTTAACTGAGCTTCATTCAACGTTTTGCTTGCATAGTATATAACAAATAGGGCCTTATCTACCCTCTGACCCAGCACTGCCCCCACAACATAATCGGAGGCATCACACATTAACTCGAAAGGAAGTGACCAATCGGGAGCTCGCATGATAGGTGCCGAGATCAACATTAAACGCAACTTATTGAAGGACTCTAGACAGGCTTTATCAAAGTCAAACTCTACATCTTTAGCAAGCAGATTACACATTGGTTTTGCTATTTTGCTAAAGTCTTTAATAAAACGCCTGTAAAATCCTGCATGTCCAAGGAAGGACCGGATTTGCCTAACAGTAGTGGGAGGAGGTAATTTTGCAATTAAGTCGACCTTAGCCTTATCGACCTCTATCCCCCTACTAGATACTATATGCCCAAGCACGATGCCCTCACGAACCATAAAATGGCTCTTCTCCCAACTAAGTACAAGATTAGTATCGCAACATCTCTTAAGTACCTTTGAGAGATTAGACAGGCATTCATCAAAAGAAGGACCGAAAATAGAAAAATCATCCATAAACACTTCCAAATATTCTCCTATCATATCAGAAAAGATAGAAGTCATACATCTTTGGAACGTGCTCGGGGCATTACAAAGGCCAAAAGACATACGCCTAAATGCAAATGTCCCGAATGGACAGGTAAATGTTGTTTTCTCCTGATCCTCGGGGTAAACCGCTATTTGGTTATACCCTGAATAGCCATCTAAGAAGCAATAGAAACTCTGCCCAGATAACCTTTCTAAAATTTGGTCAATGTAAGGTAGTGGGAAGTGGTCTTTCCTAGTCTTGGAATTTAACTTTCTATAGTCTATGCAGACTCTCCAACCAGTGGTAGCTCTTGTAGGGACTAAAATACCCTCCTCATTTGCTATCACTGTAATCCCAGACTTCTTAGGAACCAATTGAGTAGGGGAAACCCACTCACTATCAGAAATTGGGTAAATGATACCCGCATCCAACAACTTTAAAACTTCCTTTTTAACTACCTCTTTCATATTCGGGTTTAACTTACGTTGGGCATCTCTAGAAGGATTAGCACCTTCCTCAAGATGGATACGGTGCTGACAGATTGACGGGTCAATACCCTTTAAATCAGCGACCGACCACCCTATGGCTAATCTGTGCTCTTTCAAAATAGATAACAGCTTACCTTCCTGATCTAGAGTCAATGAAGATGATATTATGACAGGCAAGGTGTCACTATTACCCAAAAAGGCATACTTGAGATTAGCCGGCAGAGGCTTTAACTCAAGTTGCGGCGATGACTCAAAAGACGTAGGGGAAGGGACACTGGCAATAGACGGAAGTGGCTCAACCCTAAGTCTCCAAGGCAATTTTTCTACAGAAGAGGTAGAATCTAAGACAAGATTCATCTCCATAAATGAATGCTCCAGGTCATGGTCCTCGAACCCAAAGTAATTAAGACAAGTTTCCAACGGGTCCTTGGACAGAAGATAAGGTGTAGCTTCCTGTACCACTTTATCTATAATATCTACAAAAGAACAATCCTCAAAGTTATGAGGTTGATTAGTTGCACTATAAACCTGCAGCCTGGTTTTCATGTTTCCAAAAGACACCTTCATTATGCCAGTCCTACAATGAAGGACTGCATTAGCAGTTGCCAGAAGAGGTCGTCCTATTATCACCTGAATTTGAGGCCTATCAATATCTACGGGCTCCATATCCAAGACAATAAAATCTGCAGGAAAGACAAAAGAATCTATCTTTACTAAAACATCCTGCAGTATTCCTCTAGGTACCTTAGTGGACCTATCTACAAATTGGAGGATTGTAGGTGTGGTTTGGAGTGCCCCAAGCTCCATTTTGGCGTAAATTGAATATGGAAAAATATTCACACTTGCGCCAAAATCGACTAACGCTCTATCAATGAAATGACTTCCTAAGAAGCAAGGTATAGTTGGCGTTCCAGGGTCTTTTCTCTTTATTAGAGCTTGGAATTGACACACAGCACTTGCTATGTAAACAGGAGCTATAGTTTTAGACAGATGAACGTGCTCCTTGCGTTGCTGTGTGCACATTTCCTTCAAAAATTTAGCATATGAAGGAATCTGTTTAATGGCATCTAATAGAGGTAGATTGATATGAACACTTTTGAACACCTCTAACATATCTGACATGCTAGCCCCTTTTTTCGCTCTCCTCTCAGGCGCAATCAGCGCAGATGGGAATGGGGCTTTTGGCACATAAGATGCCAACGGATCGTCTAATACTGCGGGAAAGTTATCCCTCGAAGCTTCAGACTCTTTCTCTATTGCAGGTTCTTTCTCTTTTTCTCTCTCTTTTTCTCTCTCTTTCTCCCCAACTCTATTGTCTACCACTTTCCCACTTCGCAAGACTGTAACAGCCTTAACATCCCCGTTACATGGTGGGTTCTGAGAATTAGAACTCTCAGCTACAAAAGCTCCCTTGGGATTGGCAACAGCCTGACTCGGGAATTTCCCTTCCTCTCTGCGATTAAATGAAGCCGCTAGTTGACCCATTTGGGTTTCTAACTTGGAAATAGATTGGGAATGGGAATGAGTGAGTTGTGATTAAGCCTCTAGGCTTTTCAGGGTAGCTAGGACTTGTTCCTCAAAACCAGGCGTTCTTTGAGGTTGTGGTGGTGGTTGAGTCACAGCTTGACTTTGATACTGGGGTGTAGGTGCTTAAGGAGCACTATAACTCGGGTACTGGGGTTGCATCAGTGGTGGTCTATAGGGTTGAACAACAGCAGGATTACTGCTATATGTGGGTCTCGCAGGCTGACTAGGATTGGATCCTCTAGGCTGACTAGACCACTGGAAATTTGGGTGAGTCTTCCACCCAGGATTGTAAGTATTGGAATATGGGTCATTCCTAGGTAGTGCATATCCTTGAGCAGCATTAACCTGCTCTTGGACAAACTCTGGGTACTGGCCTACCATAGGACAATATGGGGTCTCGTAAGCTGGGTCAGTGCAAATATTGCACACCAAGTTGACAGGTTTCACATGGGCTTTTGCAGATTGCCCTTGTGCCGCTATGAACTGGTCAAGCTTTTGAGACAGAGCCTCAACTTGTTTATTTGCCAAAACTTGGGTATCCACATCGTAAATGCCGCCCTTTTTGGGAGGTGTTTTCTTCACTAACGCATCCTCACGGTTACCTAAAGACATTGAGGCCATGTGGAAAGAATCCTCACTCAATGCTTCAAATAACGCCCACATCTCATCCTCACCTTTACTTAAAATAGCTCCCCCACATGCAGATTTCACAGTCTGCATGTCACCCTCAGTTAAACCTCTCACGAAAAATTCTATGATTTGCCACTTAGGTACATCATGATGGGGGCATAATCTAAGAAGCTCTTTCATTCTTTCCCAGGCTTCATGAAAAGATTCTTGTTCATGTTGGACGAAGTTTGTTATACCTCGTCGCATTTGGTGAGTTTTACCAACAGAGTAAAATCTAGACAGGAATAATTTCTGAAGCTGTTCCCAAGTAATGATAGGGACAGGGGTTTGAAGAGTACAAAGCCAGTGTTTGGCCTTATCTTTTAAGGAAAACGGGAATAGAAACAATTTTAGGGATTCTGGATGGAAACCCTGAATTCTAATGGTAGAACATATCCCTAGAAATTCCTGCAAATGGTCATATGGGTTTTCTCTATCTAACCCATAAAACATAGGAAGCATCTGAATGGTAGCATGCTTAATCTCATAGATGAGATTCTCGATATGCGGGATTTGGATACAGGAGGGTGGATTAAAACTATTGGGCATGAAGTGATCCCTAAGAGTTTTAAGACCTTGAGGTGCTTGAATATTATCTGCAGGTAACATGACAGTGTGTGCAGATGATTCAGCCATATCTAAATGATGCAACAGTACTGACTCACTGGACTGACTTTGAGAAGCTTTAGCAGCTCTCAGAGTTCTTTCTAATTCGGAGTCTAAAGGAATTACTTTAAAGGACAACGACCTTCTACCCCGCATACAATGAGGTCTCCACAGATAATCAAGAAATTTAATAAGCAAAAAGTGAGCAGTTAATCTTTAGCTTTTAATTTGTTATTTTAAGCGCGTGGGAGTGAAGCTCCCAATTCCTGATTTCAGCCACCTGTAGTTAGAGGAAGAAGAAAAATGAATAATAAATAATAATTATAATATATAGATATTAACAACATAAAAGAATATATATTAAGTAATATTAACAGTATTAATATTTACGACTTAAATTAAATCCAAATATTCTTTTTAAATAAACCGTAACAATCCCCGGCAACGGCGCCAAAATTTGATCGACTCAGAGAACAAGGGAGATTATTCCTTGTTAGTGATCAAGATTAATTAATTTATAAAACCGCGTGACTGTTAATCTCAATTCGATTGTGACTAGTGAGCACGGGTGTCGAACCACTGGGAAATGCAGGTTTATAATAAAAGACTTTTTAGAATTAATTAAGTTGAAAGAATATTGTCAATTTAAGTTTGATGGTGGAAGGTGCTCCGATTGGGTCGAAGCGAAAATGCAATATTTTAATAAAACAGGTTAAAACGTGATTAATTTAGTGGAATGAGCGGAACTTGGGTGAGAAGCCCATTGAATATCAATTATACAATTTATATTATAAAATCCTCAATATAGTAATTATGTATGGTGGTTCTTCCAACTACAAGAAGGAAGTCCCAAAAAGATTATGAATACAGGACCG
>JAESVK010046699.1:0-19120 GCA_017140935.1 Hamamelis virginiana
GTTCATCCATAATGTTCAGATGCATTTAAATGCAGCAACTTGGTGATGAGAATAAATTTCATTCAAACCTGTTTTTGTAGATCATCAATATCATCGTTTGATCTGAGATTTTTGTAGATCATCCATATGTTCAGATGCACGCACAGTGTAAAATGGAAGAACTTCATTCAATATTTATGAATTTAATCCAATAATAGAGATGATTCTCTCTAGCCTTCCAACACTTGATCACTCCAACTAAACCCCATATTTCAGTTCTTCTCGCATTCTGTCCTTAATTCTGCAACATATTACTGCCAAAACTCCCTACGGGCTACCATAGAGCATTTTCAACAGTAAAATTCATTTTTGGCCATTTATATCCATTTTTAGATTAAGTTACCGTGAAATGAATAGACATTTAGCGAGAGGCCGGTGTTTGAATGGTGCAAACTGCATTTTATTTTCTTCTCTCTCTCTTTCCTTGCAACTAAGTACAAGTTCCAATACATTTTCATTTTTTTGTGTTTTGGAGAAAAATGGCTTGAGCTTAAAGCCGTGTCAAATTTGGCTCAACTTATAGCCAGAGCTATTTTTGTACGAGAAAATGCATGAATGACTTTACCTTATTAGCCAAAAAAAAGACTTTGGATGAAAAAATGCCTATAGTTGCTTTTAGCCATCATTACTACCCCCAACTGCCGCAATGCACCAATGGCATTGTAGCCTAGTGTCATGTATTCCCGTATTTGTTAATGGTGCTGGAAATTTAGGGATTTGAATAACTTCTATATTTTAAAAAATAAAAATAAAAATAAAAAATAAATTGCAGCTATGGATCCATTTTGCATCACGATACATTACCCATACTGCCATTTTCAAACCAACCTAAATCCAGACCCTTCAAAATTCAACCATCAACAACATATACCCCACCCAATTAGTCCTATCTTAAAGCATCATGATGGGGATTTGGCCTTGATCAACACAAATTTTGATCATAAAGGATGATAGAGAAAATAGATTTCTTCACTACATGGTGTTTTTTTATCTTTTAAATCAAATGATGAGTGATTGTCGCAAAAATTGTAAAACAATAATTTTTAGAATGAAAATTTTGCCAACCACTATATCATCCCTCAAGTTATTTAGAAATGATTATCATTTCATGTCTAAAATCAAGTTGAATTTTGATCTTTAAAAGTGATTTTAATAAAAACTAATGTAAACTGGCCTAATGCTCAGTTTGTGATTGATAGGAAAAAGAAAATAAAATTATTATTATTTTTTTTTTTGGCATTTTGTTGTCACGGAAAAGAGTGAAAAAGTTGTGGACTCCACTATTTATTTTTTTACGGAAAAAAATATATTTTTCCAAAAATGTAGGACATCTTGCATTTTTAATAAAAAAAATTAGGCTTTTATTTCCCGATAACTTACTCATAAATCTAACACTTTAAAAAAAAAGCAAATTCAATCAAATTTATTTTTGTTTTTATTTTATTGTACTTTACTTTTCCAATTAACCTTCTTAATACCAAATACAGCCTTAAAAAACAGAGTTGGAATGTAGAAAAAAAAAATAGATAAATTGAAATTAAAAATAAGTAAATAAAATAAGATACAGGCACCAGGGTTGTGGTGGAATTGTGGATATAAAAGACATGGTGCGTAGAAAGGCAGATGGCGCTGGAACTCGATTCGGGGGTTTAAGAGGGGTAGGAGCTGAGGAAGTGTAAAAATGACGTCGTTTTGCCTCTCAACGCCTACTCTATCTTCCACTTCGAAAGCCCTATTGATGCCCTCTGCAACCTCATCTTCATCTTCGTCTTCGTCGACGGACAATATAAGCCGTCTGATTTGCAGATGCTCTCTGGTTCTCATGCCGTTGTTTAGACCTGGACGGAACGAGACGATGAGGATTCATTACAGTAATCGTAGGGCACAAAAGCAGGTGGTTTGTATGGCTCCCGACGAGGAGAAATTGACTCGCCGCAATCCTCTCGATTTCCCTATCGTATGCTCTCTCTCTCTCTCTCTCTCTCTCTCTCTCTCTCTCTCTCTATATATATATATATATATATATATATATATATATATGTCTTTAATTTCTTGCAATCTAGATGAGTTTTCTTATTTCTATATTTAATAATTGTTATAGAAATTGATTCTGTAACACTGTTAGATTCTGCGAGTGTTTGGTATTTTGAGCTTCGTCAATTTAACCTCTTAGGTTTAATGGACGGTGAATTATGTAGAAATTTGGCAAATTGGTTAGTTGTATGACTCTGGTTTCTAAAGTTTCTTTGCTGAGAATGTCATAATTAACTTTAAATCAATTGATTCCGCGTTTATTAGCGCGTATGGATAGGGATATGAAGACTGCAGTGTGAGTTGATGGTCTTAGTTTTATGTATTTAGTATGCTGAAGGATAATGCTATAATGTTTATTGAAGATTGAATATTAGTTGAATGTTTGAATTTGGATTTAAACAAACTTGAAAATAGCCATTGAAGTAAATGGGTAAATTAAAACTTCAAACAACATGTAGGCTGTATTTGGTTTGTCTCGTGGGTCTTGAATGACTCCGTTATATTTTACATAGCACTTGAAGGTGTGAGAGTGCCATCTTGAATTGGGTTATTGGAATGAGTGGGAGCCACTGCCAAAATAGAAGGGATGGGATCGATTTTAGGATTTTTGTGAAATTAATCCAATTTTGAATAGAAGCGATGTGTTTGTAGTAGTCGCTTTGTAATGGCTCCATTTAGGACTGAACTTTGTAATGGCTCCATTTTTATCTATTTATTTTTCTTTGAAAACTGTATGCAGTGGTCTACTGTTTAATGTTTATTGTCTGGGGTAGTATGATAAGAGTTGTATGTTGTTTTACTTGGTAGGAGTGGGAGAGGCCGAAGCCTGGGCGTAGACCTGATATATTCCCTCAGTTTAGCCCAATGAAGACACCATTACCACCCCCATTGCCATGTGATCCTCCAGAAGAAGATGAGGAAGAAGAAGAAAAGAAAGAGGAAGAAGAGGAAGATCCTGAGAAGGAAGAGACAGATACTCCAGAAAAGCAGTAGCATTTGGTTGGTAGCAGAAGAAGAAGAGTAGGCCTAAAACCAATTTTCAATTTTCTTTTCCCAAACACTAAGCTCTTGGTGTGTTACCACTACCTTTATGTGCTGCATATATAAAGTGTTTGGAGTCTGATAATGCCAAATCAGGTCGAGTGTTGCTGTAACTGGTGTTTCCCAGTTTGAGCTCAAAGGTTCATGCAAAGTTCTTTTTTATTACTCGGGGACTCCTTACGGCATAAAATATGAAAGGTAGTCTTCCATGCTTGTTTTATTAGATGTTTTGAGTAGTAGAAGAAACTGAAACTGTCCTATTAATGAATGATTTTGGAATGATAGTTGAGTAATATGTGTTCCTTGTTCACTGTTTGTGTTTAGCTCCTTGTTTGGTACATGGGAATAGTGCTATTGATTTCATGTGCTCAGTTTCAAAGGTTTAATAGTATGAGAACATCATATATATGACACAAATATGTAACCATTTCCTACTGGTAGGTGTTTCGCAAGAAGGCTAAAAGCCATATATTTAGATACGAAAGGTAACTATTTCTTACTAGTAAGTTAAAAAAAGATAACTATTGTATTTATGTGAGTGACCATGGAACTCAGATTTCTATCTGGCTTCCATCACAGATAGAGAGATACATCTCATAATTCACTGAACAATTATCTGTTGCTCAAATTTCTATCTGGCTTCCATCACAGAGAGGCTAAAATGGATGTTGCTGACAAGGTTCTTGGGAGTTATTCAACCTCATCCCAAAGAGTGTCCATTATATATTTGGCCCAGTGGGCTGGCCTGGCCCAAGCTCAACACGGATAATCGCTGCTACAGCAAGTGTAGGAGGCCTGATCCATAGGGGTGGCTAGACAAGAGGCTATGCATTCAATTTTTATTACGAGGAAGAATTTTTCCAAAAATTGTTATTGGTCAAATCTACCAATGGTCTTACTACTCCTAACGTATGATGATGCCTCAACATCAGAAACTAATTGGAGTGTTTTGGAAGAATAGACAGACATCTTTGCCTCCTTAATAATGCCTCTTATCGTGCAATTAGTCATCATCTTAAAAAAATGATTAGAATCTACCAAATAGCATGTCTTCTCTAAAAATTACCAATTCATTAGAAAATAAATCTGTTTCAATCAAATAATTAAAATTATCCACATGAACCTGTTTGCACAAATATTGGCCTTCGGTGTACGCGGGCGTGCCAGAACTTGGTAAGTTCAAAATCAAGCCAATCCTTTTGACCCCGGGCGCCGATTGATCAGAAGAAAGCCAAGAAATCAATCAATATTGATTTTCGACCGATCAATAAGCCACCTAAAAATCAAGGACGGATGAAAAGAGAATAAGCGATTATGTAAGAGGTGGGGTTCTACCCTTTATCAGGGTTCTTTCTTGCCTATGGCTGGCCAATAGGACTTTTAAAAATAAAATTCAAGAACGAGATGAAGAATGAAAAAGAAATTGCAATTAAACTAAGTAAGTAGAATGAACTAATTTAAGAGCAAAGTAATAGCAAACTAATTTAATTAAAGTAAAGGCAGGCTAATTTAATTAAAGCAAAGAGAGCTATTCTATGAAGATTTGCAGTAAATTACCATAAACGAAGAACTTATTACAGCTAATAAAATTGAATAACAATTGCTGGAACTGAAAAGATTAGAAGCTAAACTAGATAAGAAGTAAACTAGCAGGTAGTTGATGATGTTGAGAGTGGTTCTTTTCTTCATTCCTCCTTCTCCTATTTATAGACAAATTTTGGAGCTGCTGGCCACGTTCAGGTGCTTGCTTGTTGGCCGAATATGGCTGTTGTGCTCCCTTGAAATATGCTGCCACTTCCCTTAAAGATAGAAAGAAGTTGTTGCATCTTTGACCCAGTCAAGTGCACTGTGTCTGCTGATTTTCCCTCTTAATTTGTACTGGTCTGGTGCTGATTTGATGCTAGTTTGGTGCTAGCTTTGCTGATTTTGGAATTTGGCTTCTCATCTGTATCTGAATTTTGTTGTTGGATTGGGCTTCATGTTTGCTGGATTTTAATTTCACTTGCTGGACCTTAATTTCTTGTGGCCCTTTAGACAAGCCTACTTGAAATTTTGTCCAGCCCATAAATATATATATTTGGCCCAACAGAACCATATACATTTAGTGAACTCGTTGTCTTAAGAGTTTCGAGTAACTTTTATAATATTGAGGCGGCCCTCTTCGGAAATATAAAAGGAGGAGGCAAATCGAATTTGGATCATAAAGAAATGCTAGTATCAGTTGTTCGTATTATCACTTCGCACTCGGACAGGAGCATATGTGTATACATGGACTAAATACTCAGTTTGAGAAATATATTGATTGCTATGACTTTATTATATTTTCAAGTTTGTATTCCAATTTTACCCTCCTAAAAATAAAGATCATTCTCCAAGTTATTTGATAAAGGGGCAAATGGGAAATTCATTCTAATTTTTAATTTGAAAAATTAAAGTAATCACATATTTTGGAACAACCCAAAATGGAAAGGTAATCACATAAATTGGGACGGAAGGAGAATATATATATATATATATATATATATATATATATATATATATATATATATATATATATACGAATTGGATATCCTGAGGGACGTCGCTCATGAGCGACTCCGTCAATCCCAAAATCAGTTTGAAGAAACGGCTCTGATTAAAAGTAACTTCTGAACGCTGCAGGGTTTGTAGGTTACGTGGGAAATGAAAAGTAGGTTAGTTTGAGAATTATTTTCCAAAACTAACACAACCTTTTATCTCCAAGCCTTTACCACGCCACTGTCCTGAGCATTATCGATAATTATCGATAATGGACCGATACGGTTACTCTCCTCACTTCCTCAGCAATATCGATAATTGGCCCCCGTTAATCTCCTTAGCATTATCGATAATTGGGCTTCATTCATCGTTAATACTCATAATTATTTCATACTAAAATTACAGAAATATATATAAAATAAAATGATTTTAAATTAATGAGTTAAATAAAAAAAAGTAATATATAATATATATTTAAATAATTTTTAGTTGAAGAATTAAATAGAATTTAAATTAAAACCATGAAATTATTGTTCTTGGACACATCATTAACTATTTTTGAATTAAAACCCGTCATATGCATGCAAGATTAATAATGGAATGAGAAATATGAAAATTGAGGATATAAAAATTAGCCAAAAATTATAATATTTGTAGATGCACTTATTATATTATCCATATGCATTACTCGTCATATTGAAAGCATTAAGCACGTAAATATGATAATTTGAATTAACCATTTTTCATTATATTCTATTTTCTAGCCAACTCCATTCCCCAAAACTGTGATATTGATAAAAGGTGGTGATTTTCAATGCTATTATCGATATTTCTATTTATTATTATCGATAATAATATTTGGCGTTAGAATTGCATGCAATTATCGAAAATTGAAAATACAAATTATTCGATAATACTATTGTACGGGTTCTTCACTCAGCCCAGCATCAATGGAATCCAAATATTTTATATCCAATTAATTATCGTTAATGCTTCCCTCAGGATGAAAAGATTTCATGTATAAACACTAGACCATGTACCCATATTATGTTTTATGGGATATAAAATTAGAAATAGGATATTATTAAAGAGTTAGAGAGATAAATATATTACAATTGTTTCATATCCCATAAGTTCATCTAAACTAAACTCAAATCAAATCATGCTCTCAATTTTATATTTATTTTTAACCATTAATAATCTACCTAAACAAATATAGATAAATATTTTTTTTATATATATTTAAATTTTATTATTAAATTATATTACCTATTTAGTTTTACTAATTGTTTCTTATTTGGTTAAGATTTTAGTGTTAGTTATGTAAATTAAAAAATGTACAAAAATATTACAATTGTTTCTATCACGATTCAAATTATATAAAATCAACCCTACCTAAATATATTTAAATATGAAGGATAAATTTAAAAAATAAACATGAACTTATAATATCCATAAATAATATTAATAAAATTATAATATATATTTCTCTATTTGACTTAATTAATTGTATGTTTTACAATTAGGAGCATACAAATAATTTAAAAGTTGATATTAAATGCTTTATTTACATAATGTAATAAAAAAAAAAACCAAGAAAACAAAAACCAATAATATGTAAAAATTGATAATTGTTAGAATATTATAATGGGTAACATATTACTGGGGCTTGGAATATAGTGAATATAGGTATGAAAATCATAATGAATGAGTTATAATAAAATAAGTCATTCATTTTTGCCATAGATAATTTTAAAATTATAATGCACACACTTTCAAATATATATAAAACTAAGAAATCTTTATAATTTGTCTTTTATTATAGTATCTGAATTGGATGGGGGGTTTATGTAATATTTTTTGGGAATTATGTGTGTGATTGAGGAGTATATATAAACATGGAAAATATTTTAAATTTTATATCCTACGAGGGGTATTATAGTAAAAAAAATTTCAAAGTTGTTATAAAAACAAACAGTTTATTTCGACATTAAAAGTGATTAAAGTTGAAAACAGTTTGATGGACTTGTGGATTGATTTCACTTTACAAATACCCAGAAGATCTCTTAAAAATCACGTGTAAACAGTAAGCTATGTAACATGAAAGCTACTTGTCATGCATTCATACCCGTGAATGCATTTAAAGGCTAATGTATTCCACCCGAGAATATTGCAGATATCAAAAAAAATTTTGTCATATACAATGACATACAACTTGGTTTGTAATCTAGTGAAGTACAATATACTTTGATATATCATGTTTATATAATATAGATGTGATGGAAATCTCTGAAAGCAGCAGTGGTAGCAACATGTGAACTTGCTAGTAATACTTACTAGATAGGTATAGGCTTGAGGGCATAAATTTTTTTCACTCATGTATGGTATATATTGACACACATAGGGAGTGAATTTTTCCAAATCACTGAATGCAATACCGAAGCCAAAGGTTATTGAAGTTGCAAGTGAGTATTATGTTATTGTTTGGTCTTTATATTTAAAATTAAAATTTTTACAAAAATGGTTTCAATTTTGATTAAAAATGGTTAAAGATGAATTGATGTATTTGTTGCAAGTGAGTAGTATGATATTGTTTGCTCTTAATATTTAATATTATAATTTTTAAAAAAATGCTTTCAAATTTGATATCAATTTGGTTAAAGATTCATTTATGCATTTATGTATTTCGTGAAAATCTCTATAGTACCTGCTATCATGACATTTCAGATAGTTGCTTGAGAGTGAGAATTAATACATAATTTAACATATTCAAATACGTTGCTTAAAATTCTGGAGTAAGCATCGCAAATTGACAATGAAGAGATACATATGTGCATATCGTTTAATAAATTTTTTTTACCGTATTAAAAATTGAATACACTTAATTTTCATATTAACTTAAGGTATACATGCTATTTTAGTAGCCTAATCGATGGTTGGTATCATTTGCCGGTGCGGACGGGGCCCTTGTGTGAGAAGCACATCAAACACAACAAAAAATCCTGGACGTGAATTCTACCGATGTCCTTTCTGGGTATTAAATAGTCAAATTTATATTTATCATTTTCCATTCTTTGAATTTTAAGGATGTGCGGCTACGATATTAACTATCTACTTATTCAGTTTAACAAAACGGATAATTCAACCCCAATTTCGTGCGAGTACTTCTTGTGGGTCGACGAATTGCAACTGTGTCCATGCGGAAGTGGCCAATGCAATGTATTAACCGCTAGACGAGGTAGTAACATCGGTCGTCGTTTTTGGATATGTCCTCAAGCGCATGTAAGTTACTAAATTACACCATACATATATAATTTATTTGCCAAATCTACGAATCAGTATTTAAAATGACTTTAATTTTCAGAGTAATGAACGCTCCAACGGTTGTGGGTTCATCAAATGGCTTCCTACTCAGTTGGCCCATTCATCAAGCATCCAAGGAGACCATAAATCTGATTCAACTGTAGGTTCTTCTAGCTCATCTAACACGTTGGATGACTTGCACAGTAGAATAGAGATGGAGCGTTATGCGTCTGAAAGAGTTGTGAATTTTTGTGACTCTCTTCTAAGCAGTATGAATAATTTAAATTTACGTAATAAAGATGCGAAGGAATGATGTTAGGCTTCAACACTAGAAATAAATGTCTCTTTTTGCAACTCGGACATACATTTTAAATCTTCGCCCTTATTTTAAATAAGTTACTATTTACATTCAAGACTGACATAAGCATATTGTGATTGTGTTACTTAAATTTTTTAATAATTCAATTAATGAATCAAAAATATAACAATCATTCCTCAATAACTAAATTTTACTTCGCTTTATACGTTATTATTTCGCTAATGCTTTCTATGCCCACTCCTGCATATCGCTAGTAAGGACTCCACCAATCCCGAAAGGAGCGTGTGTCTATTGGTGTGATTAACATTTACTCTTTCTCAATGCAGTTTTTGTTTGTTGTGAGAGAAATCTATATTATGTTATGTTGGGAAATAATTTAATACAAATTTTCCCACATACTTTTCCCTCTCTCATCGACCTCTGAAGTGTTTATGAAGCATTTTATCACTGTCTCTCTCAACGACAGAATTCATTATCGATTTTTTGGTTTCCAATTATCGATAATATTTTGATAAATAATAATATCCATAATGCAACTTGTCAAAGCATGCATTAAACTAAATTACACATATAACTGATTGTCAGAATATTTATAATCTATTGTAATATTAATTCATCAAGTAAACACTCACAAATTAGTCCTATTATATAGAGCTGCCAAATTACCACCAATAGTCCACATCTCAATTTCAAGTAATTACTCAGAACGTTGCTCGCTCCATTTAGAAGTTTCCATCAAATTCCAATCCTGTACAATTGTCATCTGCAAAATAAAAATAATAAAATATCAAAATTAATAATTCGATTGTCCATGTCAACATTATGGATTTATTTTTTTATCGTCCCGATTATATATAACTTATCAAATTTATTAGTAATTAGGGATGGAGCTTACCACCAAGTGGGGTAAAGTTCGAATCTTCAGAATCGGTTGAAAGATTATTCTGTTCGTTCCTGAATGACCTAAGCACAAGAAGAACAATTTGTCATTCATTAATAGCGGTATATTTCCAGATTTATCCATATAATAATAAATATATATATAGTCGACAGTACATATTGAAAAGGTTGCTGTTATAAACTAATATATTTTTAAATGTACTAACCGACTAGGCATATTCGGACAATTTCTTTTGTCATGTGTGACGCCTCTTAGGCCACATGCATTGCATTTTCTGCCCTTCGGTATACGCTTCTCTTTACCAGCTTTCAATCTTCTCCCTGAACCTTTGGACTTCGCTTTCATTGGATCTAGTATTGTATTACTATCTTTGTTTAGCATATGTTGTTCTCCATAATTATATCCAATGAATCCTCTTGCTTTATTCTGATCATGAATAGTTATATTCATATTATCAAATGCAGTACACACAAACTCCGTTCCCTCAATTGATAGCGAAGCTGCATCGATCAATTTACTCGACTTTTGGGCTAACTTATTATGCCTTGTAAGCAAAGCTTTGTCAAAAACATCAGTCACTTCAACCCCAAGATCGTCAATTACACGTCCAGCTTTAGCATCTTTAGTCAAACGATGCAAAATGTACTGGGTTGGGATAAGGGCCACTTGAAAGCTTCGCAGAAATAAAATGATGTGGCTGCATGGAATTCCTCTAAACTCAAATGATTTACAGCTGCATGAAACATTATCTCCCTCTCTGTCATTCACGATATAGCGAACCTTTGCACTTTCATTAAGGGCATCATAAACTTTATACACCTGCTTCATGTTTATTGGAACTTCCGCATCACGCATGAACAACGATTGACTTTCGATTAGTTGAGCCTGAAATGCAAGAAAATTTGACTTGGTATATATACCTGCCATTTGTCTTTCGCATGGAAACCGAGTTTGAAGCCGTGGACTTTCATTGATGTCGATGTGGTCAGCCAGTAACTCTTTATGCCTCTGATGTCCAATTGCACGGTTATACCGTGTAATGAACTCCATCAACGAGTGGTTCTTTGAAATACACCTTTTGAAGAATGCATGTGCGCTTTCAGCTCTCTGACTGCTCGACATTCCACATGAGAATATGCTTTTGACATACGCGGGCACCCAACTATTGCGAATCGCATATAGCGACAAAAGCCAATCATGGTCTACCAAACCACTTGCTGCAATAGCATTATGCCAACTCTCCTCAAATTCATTTGGGGTGTCCGAGGCCCAAATACTCTTTTCAAAAATTTTCCAATATTGGATGTGAGCTGCGACCCCGATCTTATCAGAAAATTTGGACGTAATATGCCATATACAAAGACGATGGAATGTCTGTGGCATCGAAATGCGGATGGCCTTCGAAATCGCGAGGTCTTGATCGGTTATTATTACTTTAGGTGCGGCACTAGGCATAGCAGACAACCATGCCGTGAAAAGCCATATGAAGGATTCAACTGTCTCATCACTTAGGAATGCTGAACCAAATACAATTGATTGTCCATGATGATTTACGCCAATAAAAGGAGCAAAAATCATACTATATTTATTATTGTTATATGTCGTGTCAAAAACAACAACGTCGCCAAAATTAGCATAGGAACGCCGAGCTTCTCCGTCTGCCCAGAAACATCGCCGCAACCTGTTCTCATTGTCAGTGTCGATCACAAAGCGAAATGCCGGATTTTTTTCTTGCTCACCCAAGAAAAATTCATTCACTGTATCAGCATCATGACCTTTCATCTCTTCCCTCACATCCTGACTATGGTTAAGCATATCCCGCGATGTGCAACCCATATTTTGTATTCCTCCAGCTTCAATTTCCATTATTGAAAATCTTTGACTAGGTGGGATATTCGCAAGTGAAAGCAAACTTGTCAAATTTTTCTTTGCCTCAGATACTTTTCGGTGGGATCGTAGAAACTGCACTTTCTTGGGGGTTGCAAGTTCATGATTGTGTTCTTTTGTAAACATACTAACTGACCAAACTTCACGTCCGTGTGATTTAACTACTGTCATCTTAGCTTTGCAACCGACTCTTGTACCACCCCTATTTCGTTGAGTATTTGAACTTCCTATTTCGTTGTGGTATGTGTTATCTGTTTCCCCTTGCTTGGAGCAAACAAAAGCCTTCCAAACTGTCTCATCCGTATCTTTCCGCTTTTTACTAGATGACATCCTTGCACTAAAACCTGCACTGTGAGCATACTTATTGTAGAAATCATACGCCTCTTGAATATTCAAAAACTCTTGCCCGACTTTAGGTTCTAATGAATCTTCAGCCATCATGCCCTCTACTTACCTGTATAGTAAAATTTCTGGATCCTGTTATGAAAACCAATTTTGTTTTCCAAAATATACGTAATATATTGAAAATTGATATGCATTGAACTATAAGATAGAAAATTGCTATACTGTTATTTTAAACATAAACATGTTGTAATTGAAAATTTCCTAAACTTAGTATCAAATTTAAATATAATATATATTATCGAAACAGCAAAGTAAACAAATTATAACTGTATATCTTACCCGATTCGTTATTAACGACTGATTTGCAATTCTTTTGCGAGATTATGAAGTAGCTTACTTGTTTGATAGAATCCCAGTTATTGCATGCAATGGCACATGTAATACTAACTGACGAGTTCTGTATTGGCACAATGTGTTATCTTCATATGCAATGCATGTGCACGTGAATCCATTGAGTTAATGGCCTTTAACGTACGCACGCAATTGTCAATTTAAGTTACAATTGATGAAGTACACTGTGTTGGAAAAGTCAACTGTAAGTGGCAATATTAGTGTCAGAGCAACACATACTAAAAAAGTGAATTTTCTCTTTAATGTGCACTTGAATACCAACACATACTAATCTTTGACTAAGTCCAAACTGCACTTTATTGAAAGTCCTATTAAATCAATTCCTTTTGCCATTGGCATTAAGCATTAAATAATTTTTATCTTTAACCAAATCTACTCCTACACTAATATTTTAAGGTCTTTATTGAAAGTCCTACTCCAACTGAAAAATATTCAAGGTATTTCTGGTAAACAAATTTATTGTCATATTTGAACCCTTCAACTCATTTTCATTTCTCACTTCAAATTCTATATGAAATCTTCAACACAATCTACTCCGACCGACATTGTTGAAAGATGTCCCTATCTATTTATTGAAAGGTCTTTTAACATCTTGTCCTTTTCCATTCTGAATAGACAATGTAGATATTCATAATTATATCCAAATCTACACCGACAAATAATTTTGATCCTCTACAGTCTCAAAATTTATTGAACCTTTTTACAGCTCATTGCTTGCGCGTAAGAAGTGCAATTCAATCCCAAGCGTAGGATCTATCTTTGCAAGCATAGTAATTCATGGAGTCCCATGGTTGTGTCCACAGAGATCAGCGGTTATTGAGAATCAAGAAAATCCTTTCCCAATTGTTGTTTAAAGTAGAGAAAAGAAAGAAAAAATATGGTGGTTGAAATTTGATTTGTGTAAAATACACAAGGATTGTTTATGATCTTACTGACTTATAGAAAAGACTGGAATTCAAAGTTCAACTCAATTATATCTTTAGTATTAGTTCATCATAATTTTTACTCATTTTAGTACACTGAAGAGTGACCTCAATGGAAAATTTTGACAATAAAAATTTAACTAACGGTTCATGAAATAGGATATTCATTGTAAACAACAATTTAATAACATAATCGCACACTTAGAACGCCTTTACTGCTAAGAACTACCTGTGGCAAGTACTCCTGTCAACAGATAGTAAAAGCTGACAGTTCCTCATGGATCATAGGTAAATTTCATGTTTATAATGAATGTCCGAATCTGTCTAGTCAGGTTAATTATGTGAACTAATACATCAGATATAAATTAAGTATCCCTTATCATTCCAGTATAAATTTAGCTATTCATATTGATTAGAAGAAAATTCAATAGAAGTTCAAACATAATTTAACTAAGAAAATCGAAATAACTTCAACAACAGAATTTAAATTAAACTGAAAGCTTGTTACAGATTGAAATTAAATAAGAACAAAGTTACACTAACAATTATAACTAAATAAAAATACAAACTATCTAAATTAAGAGAAGATAGAAAAACCTTGTATTCTATGTTAAAACTAAGAACTATATATGTTACACACAAGAACCAAGTTCCTTATATACTAAAATACAAATATATATTACATTTTTGCCATTCAAAAGTCAGAATTTCAAGATATTTTAACTATGGCGGCGCCCATTACCGATAACTAGTAGTGCAGTTATCGGTAATGGCTCTTCTGAGCAGGAGCTACGAGCTACAGTTATCGATAGTTGTGAATAGAGATATCGATAATGTCTTCTTGCAGGATTCAGGGATGCATCAAATCAACCGAGGTACCGATATCTGATGATGCCACTATCGATAACTACCTTGGACTGGGAACTGAACTTGTGGAAGAAATCATACAATTATCGATAATTCAGTACATCACTTATCGATAATTTCCTTTTTCAGTAATCACAATGGCCTGCAGCAGAATTCTTCCTATCGATAATTAGGATGAGACTTATCGATAGTTGCATCAATCTGGAAAATGGACACTGCATCAATGAACTTATTATCGATAATTAGCTTTATACTATCGATAGTAGCCTTCTTCTGGACATCACAAGCTGGCATCACAACTTTAGCTATCGATAATGCTAACTACAGGTATCGATAACTCCTCTTTGCAGGTACAAAATTGGGACTTTGCTGCAGCTGCTTGAACTAGATATCGATAATTCCTTTTGTAGATATCGATAATAAGACTTCTCTGGCTCTTTTTCACTTGACCATCGACTTCCAACTTGCTTCAAAACTTCCATGCATTTCTTAAGTTCTTAAGATTCAAAAAGAATAGCATTTTATCCTGCAAAGTTGCAAACACGGGCTTTAGTTTATATAACTTATATTACATACTTATGCATACTTTATCTAACAAAATGGGCAATATTATAATACAATTACATACATGATTGTACAACAATCATACCCCCCAACTTGAGTAATGCTAGTCCTCTAGCATAAACTTCCTATGCAATCACAGATAACAACTCTAATGTAATCATATCATGCCTTCTTTCAAAATTTCAATTACAAAAACTTAACAATTCTCAATCGAATTCATCAATCCTGCTAAGCTTAATAAAATTTGAACTTATTAATTTTTCAATTATACTCAAGAATGTGCTGATTAACCATTCGACTAAGAAAAATTCCAACTTGAAAAATGCATCGAATGAGAATGTACTAAGCGTAGAACTCTTAGCAACAAGATATGTGATAATCGAACTTGTTCACATGAAAGGATCAAACAGAAATAAAAAAGGGAAGAGTTCACATATGCATATCATATCAAAACTTGCACATTCATATTAATAGACAATCATGATCAAAAGGGAACAATTAACTTTCATTATGATCAAAAAGGTCTTTAAGCTTTGCAATGAACCATGGTTATACAAAAAAAAAACTGGATAATCAAAAGAAAAACAAAGATGGCATATTTGTGACTTAGGTTCTACCCAACCATCTTTGTTTTACAACCTAAATATCTTAACAAAATAAAACTAAAACTTAAACTCTCTAACTATTGTTCAAACATCAGAAAAATCAAAATAATCTTCTGGTTCCACAGAAGTGTCAACATTTTCTTCTTCTTCTACCACAGCTTCCTCTCCTGATTGAGGAACTTCAGATGTAGATGGGACTTCAGTAGCAGGCGGTGCTTCAGTAGTAGGCGGTTCATCATGAACAGAAGGAGCGAACTCAGACATATACTCCTCAGGAATGGGCGGCATTGGGTCAACTCCAAATCTCTCATACAATGACTGACTCCAAGCCTGCTGATTCATCTGAATCTCCCACTGAATCTCTTGCCTCCTCAGAATCCGGCCTATACTGCGCTGATTCTCTAAGATATCTGCGTGAATGGCAGTAAGCATCGCGTGCAACGAAGGAGGAGGAATAATAGGCTCAGGCACGGAACTAGATGATGCACCCCTGGCTCTCAAACCCTGAGATGCCTGAGTAGCTCTAGCAGCCTCTGCCCTAGCTCGCGGTCCCAATACAGATGCAGCTGGAGTAATGCCCCCCTCCCCATGTGAATATGGCTCAGACGAAGTGATCCCCTGGTCAAGGCAAATCTGAGTGATCATCTGTGGGAATGGAATCGAGCGAGAAGATTTCGCCGAGATGTAATGACAGATATCCTCGAATATCCATGCAGCCACATCAATAATCGCATCGCCCATAAACTCGATCAGCAAGTTCACTTCATCTAACTTTGAAGCACCCTCCGACCCACGGCAATAAAGATTACAATGAATAATCTTATTCATTGTAGCATAGTCCGGATGCATGAAACCAATCGGAAAAGTGATTCCGTCATTCTTGGGAGGTGTGGGATTACTGTATATGATTTCCATAGCTGCCTGCCTATTCTTTGGTTCATGATTGGGATGAGGATACTCTATCTCTGAAGGAGTAGGACGCTCAATCTTCAGAAACTCAGCTATATGGTCTGGAGTGAGTTGAACGACCTTCTTCGAACTCATTTTTGCAGTAATCAAAGCTTTCTTCTTATCCTTCACTGCCACTGTATAAAAATTTTTCACTATTCCTTGCTTGTACCCCTTCCACTGCACTAGCCATCGCCCCAACTTCCTTCGCTGAATCACGCTCAGCACACGATCAAAAGAATCAAAAGCCTTCGCCTTCACAAACCTCTCCGGTTTGAATCCTTTAGCTTTAATAAATTCTGCCCAAGTCTGCTTTGCCGGCTTTTGTGAACCAGTGTGCTTTGTAGGCTTTTCTCTATGTGAAGTAGGAACGGAGCTTAGGACTTTCCTCGGGTGGCCAGTAGGTCCTATCTCACCTATCTCAGGTTCACCTTCTGATTCCTCTTCTTCTTCCACTTGCACTGTTTTCTTTGGCAAAAATTCTTCATCAGACTCTGATTCCGACGAAGTATAAGTAAGCACTGATTTCCCTTTGCCTTGTGGAGTCGACTTAGCCTTCTTTTTAGGTGGTTGTCTCTCCGGTTCACCAAATGAAATGCCCTTCGCAGGCTCACGAGGTGGTTGTTTCCGTTTCTTCACAGATTTCGCTTTTGGTTTATTGGATTTCTTGGCCTCACGCTCGGCTTTCTTTCTAGCTTCTTCCTCTGCCTTTTTCTTTGCTTCTTCTTCAGCCCTTACCCTGTCCTCCTCAGCCTGCCTTTCCTTTATGGCTGCTAACAATTCTTCAGTCTGTTTTACTCTTGCCATAACTGTTTTTCAAGGTTCAATAACAATAACATGATAAGTCAATGTTCAATCCTAATTTCAGCAGCATTTCCCCATAAAATGGACATTTCCAAATCATTACAATACTCAAATACAATCAACATACTCATTCAAGACCCACGAATTCAGAATTCATAACAAAAAATCCAAATTCAAAACAAGAACTTACCTTCTTCTTTTAGAGACAAAAAATTTGCTCCCTCAAGCTTGTTTAATCTTGTTTATGCCCCTTTAAGCTCAAACTCAACAATGGAGAAGGTTTGGATTTGGTTTTACATGGGTGATGAATGGTTTTATAGAGGTTACGGACTATGAGAATGGAAGATATGGGTATATGGAAGGTTAAAGCCTTGAATTTCTGAGAGGTTACAAAGATGAAGATGGAAGAGTGGAGATGTGTAACCAGCTGGATGAACGCACACCTGAAGCTCGAAGGTTGCGAAGGCAGGCGAAGGGGTTGGTGCAGTTACGTGGGTAGCATGGGAATGGAAGGGAGCAGTTCGTGGCTTATTGGAGAAGCCACGGACTTCAAAAATTATCCAAACCAATTTAATAAATGGCGGTCTTTGACTCTTTTAAAAATTTTAAGTCAGTTATCGATAATTAAGAATAGGCTTATCGATAACTGACCTGCTCTGCTGCACAATTTCAAAAATCTGAAGAAGATGATTATCGATAATTTGGTATTCAAGGTTATCGATAACTGACATTTTCTGGCACTGGCTGGCTTAAGCTGAGATTAATATTATCGATAATCCCTTTAGGTAACTATCGATAATGGGCAAAATTTTTTACTTTAATTTTGATTTTGATTTTGAGGGAACAAATTTTTTATCAAAATGAAGATAGGTAGTACCTTTTTCTGACTGTAATCCACAAGCCTGCTCTTCCTCATCTGTACTTCACTGTCCCAATCAAAAAATTACTCAACTCTGCTCTGATTCACCCCATGCATAACTTTCCCAAGCCACATTTCAACTGAATTTCCATCCTCTTCAATTGCACAAACACACCAAAATTTCTGAATTAAGGCTACCTAGGTATTGAAAAAAACTGGCAATGAATCTTACAGCTTCAAAGGGGTCCTAAGGAAAACTTTGACACGAAAGAATTTTTAAGCTCGAAGGACTCCAACGACGGCCTTAAATCATTTCCTAACTCAGTAAAATTGTTCCAATATGATCATAATGCATTCACATGAATTATTCAAATTTCGATAATTGTGCAAAATGAATGGAATAAGGAAGAACTTACAATGCAACTCCATTATCACAAAATTTCGCTACAACGAAACATGATTCAAATAATAATAAGAATCTCACTCTCTTGAGTATAAATTTAAAAATTTAACAAGTTCACAGATTCACATATGCAGGATCAAATGATTCAATTTTGAATTTAATCAAGCATACTACAACATGTGTATTTTGACAGTAAAAGGTATGCAATGATTACAAAAGCTTGCTAAAATCCCATAATATGCACACATCAAATGATATTCAACAAAAAATTTTAAATAGGACCAAAATTTAGCACAACAGTGCTCTCCCCCCAACTTAAGATCAACAGTGTCCTCAATGTTGAAAGGAAA
>JAESVK010046706.1:0-17008 GCA_017140935.1 Hamamelis virginiana
GAACCGAAGATAACAGTTGGAGTCTCCCAGCAAAAGAAAGAGACTTGCTAGTCCAAGACTGGATACGGCTAATCAGTTTCTCCAATAAAGGCTGACAGTCCACATTAGAAAGCTTTGTAGAGATAAGGGGAACCCCAAGATACCTCATAGGCAAATACCCCACATTGATCCCAGAGATACGAACAATATCAGCTTTAACAGAATCACTGGCACCCGAAATAAAGATGGCACTCTTACTATGATTAATCTGAAGCCCAGAAAACCTTTCAAACTCCTTTAGCGCATCCATAAGAATCTGAATACTACCAGAAGTGGCTTTAGCAAACAGGCTTTAAGGCTTTAAAGGCTTTAAATGCAAGTCATAATTCTCAGTCAAGAGGCGGTGTAGGGGTTGCTTGTAAAGGACCACTTGTCAACGAACTTGATTTGGATCCTAGTGTGGCGTGCAATGTAATGAATGTAATGATTAGTGGGGTCAGTTCTCAGCCACGTGGAGGGGCTGGTTCGAAATTGGATGCAGTGTCTGGGTGTTTGGATTCTTCTAATTCTAATAGTTCAATTGAGGAGTTTGCTAGTGGATACGGATCCCAAGGTTTTGACTTGCGTGAGGGGGATTGCGCCAGCCATGCATTAAATGCATTAAATGTCTCTCAAAAAGATTTTAGTGGATCAGCTAGTGAGGATTTTTCCTGCGATTTTGTTGTTTCTCATAAACCACTTAAAGTTGACGGCTTGGCTAAAGTCCGGGATGAGCTAGTTGCTTCTCATGTGACACATGGTTCTCTTGACGCTGGAGAGAGTGGGAAGGATATGCTAGCAAAGTTTAATCCTGACTTATCGAAGGTAACTCCTCATGAGGTTGATGTTAGAGCTTTAAATGCATTAAGTGCATTAAATGAAAATGAATTATTACCTTCATGTGGAGCTGCTAGTGTTGAGGGTGGCCTTTTGCTTGGTAGTGATGGAGAGTCTCATATGCATGCGTGTGGGGTTGGTGTTATTCAACCACGTGCTGGGGTTGGTGAAATTATTGATAATAATTTCTATAAATCTCACTGTGGTGCGCAATCTACTCCAGCTAGGGTCCCGCGCCTTGAAGTGTTAGGTAAGCAAGCATTAAATGCTTGGCCCTCCTCTCAGTCTCTTGGAGGTGATGGTGATGTCGTGGGCAAGTTAGCTTCTAATTTTAGTGGGGCTGGTTCTACAGTCTTTGATTTGCAAGTGGGGGCTGCCCAAGGGTGGTTCTTGGAGATCGTGCTAACCAAGGAACTAATTTGCAAAGTGATTCGTTTGATGGCAGTGGGTGTGGAAGACCCATTTACGTGACTGGTTCTCCTAGTCTGAATGATAAGCAAGTTTCCCATGTTGATACGTCGGATGTTTGTGCCGAATTTACTCCTGCATGCCAACCTCACTCTGCTGCTTTTAGAGTTGTTGAGATTGTTGAACCTGAATGCGGACAGGTTGGGACCTTGCAAGCAAGTTATGTTTCCCGTGCTCCTTGTACCTCTCCAACGGCTGCTGTTGTTGAGCATGGCAAGCTTGTGGGTACTTCCAGTAGTGACATTGTTACTTGCCTCCCAAGTTTGCAAGAGTCCCGTCCCCATGCAATGTTGGCTAGTATTCCAAGCTCTGGTCAGCCAAGTCCGAGTGAGGAGTTTCCTCCTTTAAAGTCGGCCAATGTTGGAGCTGATCGTAGTTATGCCTCTTCTGTCTGGCATAGACTGAAACCTAAATTACAGAAACTTATGAAAATGGATGTGGGTTCGGATTTGAATGGCAAATTCTCAATTCCTAAAGCTGTTATTGATGTAGGTGAGAAACTGTGGGAATTTGCTATTGTGGGGCACATTATGGATAAAAATTTACCTTTTTATTTGGTGAATAACTGGGTTCTTCGTAACTGGGGAAAAGATGTGATTGAAACTATCAAGCTGGAACCGGGGTTCTTTCTATTTAAATTTGGTAATGAATTTGCCCTGAATAATATTTTGAATGGTGAGCCAACCTTTATTGCTGGTAAGCTTATGGTGATTAAACGGTGGAATGTTGGAATGGTGTTGGAGAAGGATTATTTCTCCAAAATTCCTGTTTAGGTTAATTTAAAAAACCTTCCAATTGTTCTGCGTTCTATTGAAGGTTTGGAGTTTATAGGTAGCACCTTGGGTAATCCTCTTTTCGTCGATTTGAATAATTTTGTGAGGATATGTGTCGAGATTGATGCTGATAAAGATCTTCCTAACTCTTTGGTGTATGATTTGGGAATGGGAGTTACTGCAAAAATTATGTTTGAGTTCCCTTGGAAACCCTCTAGATGCATCAGATGTAAAGTGTTTGGGCACTCTTCCCAGAAATGTCGGGCCAGTCCTCTTCTTCGTCTCAAGTGTGGCAGGTTAAGAAGAATCCTCCTACTGTTCCTGAGGCTTCGCCTAAGGTTGCTTCCAGTTCTGTCAGTAATTCTAAGGAATGTCGTGGTTTTCCTTCAAAGGTTAATTCCACTTCTCCTGATCGCCCTAGTGAGTGGATTGAGGTTTCCTCGTTAAAAGGTAAAGTAAAGTCAGGGGTTAGTAAGGCTGTTGTTCCTGCTGCAAGTTCTGGCTTTGGTAAAAATTCGTTTGAGGCTCTCTCTTGTGATGATGACTCTGATCCCTCTCTGGATTGTGTTTTTAGATCTGATACTGGTGTTGACCTTCCTGATCCTCCAGTGTCTTCAAGAATGAGATTGCGAGATAAACTGCATGGGTTTAAAAATGCTAGAAGGAAGGGCTCCGGCTCTTTTTAGCTCTTTTAGTTTTCCCTATCCTCTTGGGTTGTAAGAGGTTTCTCTTGGTTGCCTGATGGCTTGTTTGCCTGGTGGCTGTAAATCTTTTGGTTTTTTGCCTGGTTGGCGCTTGTGCTTGTTCTGTTTTTGGTATTAAATTTCTTAATTATCCAAAAAAAAAAAAATCCTTAATGCAAACAATCCTAAATAATCTAATCAACCAAAAAAATAGTGATATAAATGCATTATCTATATTAGTTATATTAATAATAATAAAAAATATATACAAACAAACCCTAAAAACATAAGACACCCTACGGGCATCCTAGGGCGGACTTGAGCCCTATTAGCACCTACGTAACTTACTAGTATCACCCAGCAAGTATCAAAGTCCACGTAGTTCGACTACCATAGGACTCTCCTATTGTAATCGATCACATCATCAAAAGTATTTCAACCTAATTCAAGACTCTAACTTCGAGAGTTTTTATTCTTTCAAAATCATTTATTTGAAATCATTTTAAATTAAAAGACATTCATAAAATCCAAATATTCCAAATAATTCTTATCTTTAGAATTCAATTCCAATTGAAAATCTTTTTCAAAGATATTTCAAGAAAACAAATCATATTGAGAGGAATTTCATTCCAAAATAAAAATCTTTAAAACATTTCAAATCTTTTCGAAAATCATTTAATAATCAAATATCTCATAAAATCATGTTTATTTCATAAACATTGCATCAAAAATCTTTTAGGAAATCTCTCGAAGATCGACTCTTAAATCAATTAAAATACTCAAATCTGAGTATGACTTTTACAACAAAGGACAGCCCTAGGGAAGGTCAAGTGACCTTCCTAGCCTAGGGTCTCTAACTAGCCCTAAAGTTAATCTAAAAACCTAAAAATACTAATGCAATGCATGTTGAAATTTAAACAAATAAGCATGTAATCAATTCTAAAAATGCATGAAAATGCCCCTAAATGCACACTAATTAATCTATGTGAACCTAAGCATATTTCTAAGTTGGATTTGGCCTTAAAATAAATTTTTAGAAGTGATTTAAGGGTATAAACAAATATGGACAGATTTGAATATGAACCTTTAATCGCTCTAAAAATCATGAAAACAAAGACTAAAAATGTGAAAATGTCCTAGCATGCTTTCTACATGAATATACTATGAAACTGTATTACTTCCCCCAGGTTCTCTGTTGCTTTTAATGGTAATCTTGAAGGATTTTTTTGCTGGTGGAAGAGGTCTTCGTCAAGGAGATCCCATGTCCCCTTATCTTTTTTTTTTTTTGGATAATTAAGAATTTATTGATCCAAAGAGGGCAAAGCCCAAAAGAACAAAGAACGAAACCGAGGCCACAAATACCTACGGAAAAACGGACAGAACCTCCCCTAAAAAAGGGGCAAAACCAAGAAAAACCTGCCTAAAAGAACAAGCTAACAGAAAAAAACCAAGACCAAAACAACAACAAAACCCACAGCCAGGGCTCCAGCAAGACCAACCAAGGAAAAACCAAGGGAAAAACAACCGCCCACAGCCCGGGCACAAGCACAAAAGGAAGAAAGCGAAGCAACCCTAATGCTTTAAAATATTACAGTCAAAACCCCATCTATCACACATAGCTCTATTACAAGGATTATCGACAATATCATGGAAACTCATCACTCTGTTCCTCACATCATTACAAATCAAAGCAAATATAATTTCCGAGCTGATGAACTGGCTTTCATGAATTCTGGCATTTCTTTGTCTCCATAAATTGTAGATAGTGGCAGCCCAGGCTAACCTCCTGATAGTAGAGGAGAAAGACTTTCCTTTACAAGAAGAAACCCACAAAAGCTCATTCTCCCAAGCACGGGGATGTCTAATGAGACCACACAACCTGAGAACATTACTCCAAATCTGGGCAGTAAAATTGCAACCAAAAAAGAGATGATTCCCATCCTCTTCATTAGCCCTGCAAAAAAGAGATGATGTCCCCTTATCTTTTTGTATTGGTCATGGAAGTTTTCTCTAGAATTCTCCTTAAAGCTTCAAAATCTGATGATTTCACATTCCACTCTCTTTTTTTGGATAAATAAGAAATATATTACTAAAAAACAAGATATTACAAATAAGCGCAAAGCAAGAGCCGCAACAGAGGGCTAACAGCACTGACCCTAGCCATAACAAATCCTCTTACAACCCAAGAGGCTAGGAGAAATCAAAGAAAAAACCAAACCTAAGGGACATCTCTCCCTCTTGAATTCTTAAGAGACTGAATTTTATCTTTAAGCTTTTTTTTAGAGACTTTTTCGACAAAAGTTTATCATTATAATTGCAATCCATCAAATCCGAATCATCCAATTGAGCATCATCAACATCACTGGCTTCAAGAGCGCCGAACGGATTACTAGTATCACAACCCTTGCTAACTGGGGGAGAATTAACCTTTACACTCGCAAGCGAACCTTCAACAACCTTGGCCTTAGAAGATGGGACCTCAAGCCATTGATCATTAACAACTGTAGGAACTTGAGTGTCTTTTTTCCTCCAAACTTGAGTAGTCTTTGGACCTAAAGGAGAGGGAGAGGTGTAAGGACATTTCAATAGAGAGTGGCCAAACACATTACACTTCTCACAACGAGAAGGGAACCAAGGAATCTCAATCCCAATTTCAGCAATCTCACCATTCCCAACATCCACTTTCAAAGATTTAGGAACAACCTTTTGGGCGTCAATCTCAATGCGTGTGACGAGCGAAGTTGGCCCTACTATAGAACCAAAAAAAGGATTAAGATTAAGCATGGAGCTTTTTAGAGAGAGAAACTCTGGGGTAGGGTAATCCTCTCCCTTTCTCTTGCATTAGGTTTGGTTTATCAAGCTTATTCCTTATACCTTTTTGTGGCCTGTTTAGTTCGTTGTTTACTTGATTGCTTGTTCTCTTTGTGTTTTTTCTGTTTCTGTTTTATGGATAAGAAATCTGCTTTGATGGTTGGTTCTAAAATGTCTCTTAAAACTTTTCATGAGATTGTTCCATCCGAGAGGGTTGGTGTTGGTCCTTCTGATAATCTGGTAGCTATTGATTCGTTTGAGGTCAAACATGTTATCCATATCATGAAACGTAACGATTGGAGTGAGGAAGAGGTAGCTGTTGTGCTCTTAGAAAAGATTCGAAAAAGAGAAAATTTGAAAGAATGTCTTGTTGTCAACGGGGGCTTGATGTTTTCCTGGCTAGGAAGGGCCAGGCCTTACTTGGCTGTTTAGAACTTGAAGAGCTTGAGGCTTTTTTGAACCCTAGTAGTTCAGGCTCTGCTGGTGATAGTGTGGTTTCTGCCCAGGGAAACTCTAGTTATTCAACTTCTGTTAATGTTGAAGAGAGTGGAAGGTCTGGCGTGCAAGGTCTTGTTGTGCATGGTGATGTTGGGGAGGATGATGCATCCAGCTGTGGGGAGTCTTGCTCTTGTGGTAGTCAAGAAGACTGCTCATTATGTAGAGATAGTGACTGTGATGAAAGGTTGGAGGATGCTGTGAATACTCTGGTTCGTGTTGAAGAGAAGCAGTCCACCGTAGCTTCTGGATGTAGGGTTGAAGGGAGTAACGTTTTCGCATTGCAGGAGATTGCTTCCTCGGTGACGCATTCTTCTTCTGATAATAAGCATGGGTTGCCGCCTAATGTTAGCCATGTTGGCAAGAGTGCTTTTAATGATGATCATAACCCTATTCCTTATGGGGGTGATGGGATTGCAGTAGCTAGTGGGGTAGATGGGTTTGCTCTTCCCCGTGCAGTTGAAGACAAAGGTGATATGCATGCTTTGGATGCAACGCGTCCTTTTGGTTCTGGTGTAGTTCCTGGTTCGTTTGGTGATGACTCCGTTGGTCACAGTTGTGAAGTGGGAGTAGCTCAGGGTTCTGATTCCGGTTCTTATTCCACAGTAGCTGGTCGTGACTTTGTTGTGTCCAGTCCTGTTTGTACAGCAGTTTGTTCAGATCCATCTCAAGCCGAGATATTCTCTAATGCCAATGTGTCTTTCGTTGAGTCTGGGTTGGTTGTGTCAGGTATTGCAGGTGCAAGTGCAGGTGTGGATCCTATCGTGGCAGCTGACAGGCGAGCTTTTAATGAGGCTTTGAAAAGAGATGGCCTGTCGTCCCATCAGCTTGTGGGTGCGTGTGGTTCTCAAAGCATTGATGCGCAAGAGGGCTTGGCTGGAGTGAATGCTTTTATGGCATTAAATGCATTAAATGCAAGAGGGGTTTCATTGCCACGTGGATCTATAGGAGCTTTGGGTGGCTTGCCTAATATTGAAAAAGTGATTGCTTTTGGCGCTGGTTCTCAAGGTTCTATTGTGCAAATTGATAGTGTGAATTTAAGTGCATCAGATGCATTAAATGCTATTAACTCTTCTATGCCACGTGGCGCTGCAAGAACTTTAGATGGTTGTTTGAATCCTGTTGAGGGTTTGGCTCCTGCTACGAATGGTATTAGTGCATTTAATGCATTAAATGCCAGTCATGCATCAATTTCACGTGTTGATGTTAGTGATATGGGTGGCCTTACGAAATCTGTTGATGGAGTGAATGGGAAGACTTTATTTCCATTTAAAAATTTGAGTGGGTCCGGGAATCACGCGCATGTGGTTGGTGACCATGTGTATGGGGTTGTTGGAGGGGCTGGCGTGTTGGGTCAAAGGAGCCAAGCTTTTCTGTAGCTCCTAATGCTGATGCGAATGTCTCAATGGTCAATAATATTTGTGGTAACTTGGGTGTTATGACACGTGGAGAGGCTGTTTTCATTAATGAAGATTTTCCTTCTCTTCCTGCTGCGAGTCCGTCACGTCCCACTAAGGAATCCTTATTGCATGGTGTGCATGCAGCACATGTATCCCTGCCCCATGGTAATTTTGTTGCTCTTGATAAACCAAGGGATGCTATTGGTTTTGATAAACTTCATGATAAGCTTCATGTGCCTAGCTCTACAAAGGATGGGTCCTGTGGTTTTGAGGATGGCCTTGTTCAAGCGAAACCTCCTCTCTCTCGTTCTTGGAACAGTCTTATCCATAATCCCAAAAGTCAAGCAAACTTACTTAAGTTATCTAAAAGAGATATTGGGCATGTTTTTTTTTTTTTTGGATAATTATATTGGGCATGTTAATGAGGGGGTTTATGAGGAATACTAAAACCAAGCATAAATGGAGCTTTCTAGAGAGAGAAGCTCTGGGATTGGGTGATCTCCATCCCTTGTTTTAGGCTTCTGTTTGGAGCACTTTGTGTGTTTTTCTGCCTTTTTTAGATTCCTTGAGTGATCTGTTCTTGTTTTGTTTGTTCTTGGTTTTACTTGTTATTATGGGTAAGAACTCTGGGAGAAAGGGTGGTTCTAAAATGCCTCTCAAGGTGTTCCATGACAAAACTCCTGCTGTATCTTCTTGTGTGGGTTCTAAGGTTCAGTCTGAGTCTTCTTTGGATTCTGCAGAACTTCTACAGGTTATTCATATTTTAGATGTTAAGAAATGGAGTATTGAAGAGCTTGCTTCAGCTCTTTGCAACCAAATCCGAGCAAGGGAGAACCTGCATAATTGTTCCATTATTAAGAAGGGCCTTGATGAATTACTGGCTCGTGAAGGCAAAGCGTTGGCTGATGGAAGAGAGCTTGATTCTATCTTATCTTCCAGATTATCAGCTTGTGGTAGCGGAGGTGGTAGTAGTGTTAGTGCACCTGTCTCGGTTGGTGTTAGTACTAGCAGTGTGGCTACTGCAAGTTCTGGGGTTGTTAATCCTAATGATCATGTTTCCGATGTTAACAATGGTGACAATGTTAGTAATGCTGCTGTTCAAGATGAGGAGGATGATGATATCTGTAGTGGAGATTCTTGTTCCTGTGGAAGCCAAGAAGACTGTTCCTTATGTAGAGATAGTGACTGTGAAGATGGTTTGGAGGTTGCTGTTGGCTTTCCTGTTCTTGTTGAAGAGTTGCAGACATCTTCTTTTGGTTCTCTTGGCCCTGTTGTTAAGGAAGACGGGTGTATTAGAGGTGAGATGCAGATGATCTCTTCCGCCAATGTTGTTGGTTCATATCCCAAAGATGGCAGGCTCGGGACTGATGGTGCAGCATCTAATTCTTCTGGCCAAGACTGTTTAGCTGCTGTTGCAGCGCCCTCAACTGCTATGGAAAGTTCTCCATTAGCTTACGGCACTGTGTCACCTTCTCGTCAAGACATTCTGGTTAGTGGAAATACGCGTGGTAATCTGGTTGGAGTGACTGACGGCTTTTTTGATGGAAGTCTCGGTTTGCATGGTGAAGGAATTGCGAAATACTTTAGTGGTGATGCAGTTTGCGCTGTTCACAACTCTAGTGGGTCCAATCTCCAAGGTGATGGAAGTGACATGTTGAATCCAGCGTTAGGTGTGAATGGGGAGGCTTTAGGCTCATTAGGTTCAATTAAAAATTATGGTGGGGGTGTTCTTGTTATTGATGGGTTTGAATCCTGGTTCGAAGCCTGGTTCGAAGTTTGGTACCAAGGTGACTCTTAAAGCTTTCCATGAACAAGTTATTGGTACTGGTAGTGAGTCTGGTGTGGACTCTTATGAGATTAAACAGGTGCTCCATCTTATGGAAACTAAGCAATGGAGTATTGAAAAGCTTGCATCTGTTCTTTGCAATCAGATACGTGAGAGGGTGAACTTGTCAAGTTGCTCTGTTATCAAACAAGGCCTAGATGCTTTGCTTGCTCGTGATGGTAGGACTTTGGCTGACGGCAAAGAGCTTGAATCCATTTTGAAGTCTAATGTTCTAGCTACTGGTAGTGTTGGTGAAGGAAAAGAAGATGAGGTTGGCGATGTTGATATTGCAAGTGAATCTTGCTGCTCTTGTGATACTTATGGTGATGACGAATGCTCCAAATGTCATGTTAGTGACCTTGATTCGGAGTTGGAGGTTGGTTTTGGTGGTGCTGATGTTATTGATGCGGGTCCTTCAGTTATTGGTCCCTCTCTTGCTAAGGGGTTGGATCACAATAATGAGAATGCTGCAACTTCCATTCATGCGGTGCACTCTATCTCTGGTGGTGCCTTTGGAAATGATGAGTGTAGATCTAGTGCATCGCATGAGATCACTTCCCCGGCTGTTGTTAGTGGCCATACCTCTCTATCCGCTCTTGTCAAGTCTGGTTCAGTCATCAATACAGCTTCTGTGGCCGTCGAGAAGGCTATGTCAGGTACTGAAGTGGCAGCTCATGCTATGGCAGGTTCCTCTACCACTATCCCGCCTCGGTTAGCTCCAGTTAATAATGTGTCGTCTCCCTCTATTAACCTGGTTACTAGTTCTCCTAGTTTTCCTCGTGTTGAAGCAGGTTCTGGTCTGCATGCAAATGGAAAGTCTTTGTCTTCTATTAAAAAACCAGTTAATGGAAATGCATTAAATGCATTGAAGCCAAGTGAAGCTTCTGAAGCCTTGGGTGACGTTAGGTATCATGTCGATGGAGTGAGCGGGAAGGCTATGGAATCTTTTAAAATTGGGTTATATAATAAACACGCATTGTCTTGTGGTGGAAAAGTGGCTGGTGCATTTAATGTAAATCCTCTTTGCGAAGTGACGGGAAGTGATATGGGTTTCCACGCTATTGCATTAAGTGGGAATAAGTCTGATTGTGAGGCTGACTCTCAAGGACGTGTCTCTCCAGAGGAGATATCCCTTGTTGGGGTTGATTTAAGAACAATTAATGCTTGTGCATTAAATGCGTGTCAGGTGGTAAATGTGGAAGGCATGGAGAACTTGGTTTCTTTTGGAATTCTTTAAATTCTTTAAATGTGAATGCATTAAATGCTCCAAAGACATGTCAAATTTCTATTCCACGTGGGCATGCTTCTCAAGGTCAGGTGGTAAATGACCATGCTTTTGGGGAGACTTTATTTTCAAATACTAGTGGGAACGGTTTTGAGGGAAAGGTGGATGAGCATGTTGCTTCTCACGTGACCCTTGGATCCCGTTTTAATTCTGTTGCTCTTGCATGTGACGATTTTTCCCGTGGTTTTGATGGTAGCCTTAATCCATGTGGGGCCCGGTCTCAAGTGCTTTTGCCTAATGAGCCTGCGAAAGGGGATACTGGCGGGAGAGCATTAAATGCCGTTAATGCAAATCTCTCTTCTCTTCTGCGTGGAGATAATGTTGGAAGGTCTTTGCATGATTTGGACGGTACCCCAGCTGCGCACGTCTCTATAGCCAATAAAGCATGTGGAACTTCGAGTGTTATGACACGTGGAGAGGCTGTATCCCAGATCCACGTCTTGAATGAGGATTTTCCTCCTCTCTCTGCTGCGAGTCCTCCTCGTCCCTCTAAGGATTCGTTATTGCATGGTGAGATTGCAGCTCATGCTACCCGGTCCCATGTTCATATTGGTGCTCATGATAAGCCTAAGGATGCTGCTGGTTTTGATAATCACTTTGCTCCTAGCTCTTCAAAGGTTGGGTCAAGTGGTATTGAGGATGGTTCTATGGTTAAAGAAGGCATTGTTCAAGCAAAAGTTCCTCTTCGTTCTTGGAACAGTCTTATCCATAATCCCAAAAGCCAAGCAAGTTTGCTTAAGTTATCTAAAAGAGATATTGGGCATGTTAATGAGGGTGTTTATAATGTTCTAGTCCCTGTTGTTGATGAAGGTAAACTTCGCTGGAAATTTTCTTTGTTGGGTTATGTTCTTGACAAAAACTTGCCTTATGATTTTGTTAAAGAATGGGCTACAAGGGTTTGGGGCGATGATGTATCTGAAGTGCTCAAGTTTGATACTGGCCTTTTTTTGTTTAAAGCCAAGGATTTTGATGCTATTACCAGAATTTTAAATGGAGGTCCCTATTATATTTCTGGTAAATATTTGGTGCTTCAACACTGGCAGCAGGGTATGGAATTGAAGAAAGGTGGCTTTTCTAAAATTCCCATTTGGGTGAAATTGTTCAATGTTCCGCTCGTTCTTCGAACGACCAAGGGCATGGAATATATTGGCAGCATTCTAGGTAATCCCTTGTATATGGATGTTCATACAGCTATGGGGAGTAGAGCTAATTTTGCTAGAATCTGTATTGAGATTGAAGCTGACAAAGTTCTCCCTAAGTCCCTGCGCTTGTCTGTAGGGAAAGATGAAATTGTGGATGTTGGGATTGAGATCCCTTGGGTTCCATCTCGTTGTGAGAATTGTAAGATGTTTGGGCATTCTTTGCGTAAATGTCCGCTCTCCCCTCCATCTCTCAATGCTATTAAGCCTATTCTTCAGTGGAGAAAGAAAGTTTCTCAGGTTGTTACTCAGGGTGCTGTTGTTTGTGACAATCAGAGGCACGAGGTTCGAGCTGCTAAGCGTACCAGTGTTGTGGTTCCTAAAGTTGGTAATGATCATTGGATCGAGGTCCCATCTTCTAAGGCCAAGGTTAATGGAGGTTCGTCTGCGAGTGAGAAGGTTTATTCTTCCCCTGTTAGCAAGGGTTGTGATATGAGTAATCAGTTCAGCACTCTTGATGCCAGTGATGTTGATGATGCTCATTTGGATGATTCGGATTTAATGGATTGTAATTATAATGATAATCTTCTGTCGAAAAAGTCTCTGAAGAAAAAGCTTAAAGATAAAATCCAGTCTCTTAAGAATTCTAGAGGGAGAGATGTCACTTAGGTTTAGTTTTGTCTTTGCTTTCTCCTAGCCTCTTGGGATGTTAGAGGATTTTCTTTGGCTAGGGTCAGTGCTGTTAGCCCTTTGTTGCGGCTCTTGATTTGCGCTTATTTGTAATATCTTGTTTTTTGGTAATATATTCTTAATTATCCAAAAAAAAAAAAAAAAAAAATTATGGTGGGACCGGGTCTCATGCGCAAGTGCATGAAAATGCTTTTCATGTTCAGCAAGTAATTAATGGACCCGTTTTCCAAGGTGATGATTTGCATGTGATGTCTTTGTCTTCTGAAGTTGGTGGAAGAGCATTTAATGCTAGTCTTATGTCTATGACAAGTGGGGCTGAAGGTGATGGAAATGTTCTTTTAAATCCAGCGGTAGGTGTGAGTGGGGTGAGGCTTGGGTCTAATCCCATTTGCAAAGGAGCTGATGTGGGTTCTTGGCCCAAGGAATCATTTAATGATTCACTTATTGCTTCTGATATTGTCAGCATCGTGTCTTCTCCAACCCTCCCAAATACGAAGCTTCTCCCACAAGCTAAGGACCCGCAATCTCACGATGTGCATGCTGTGCATGCAGTGCATGTAACTAGCTGTTTGGACGGGGTTAAAGTCTGTAATCTGCCTCCTTCTCCTTGCGTTGATCATGACAATTTTGTCCCGGTTAAGACCAATTCTCGTTAGGTTGTGGGAGCTAGTGGTTCGGGTAAAAGTGATAAATGTGATAGAGGGCCGGGTTTTATTGGTTTTAAAAATTCTGGTAATTTTAATGCTAATTTCCCTCCTTTGAAGCCAAGTTCGGGTGAAGGAGAGAATAGCCCGGGTGTTAGTTCTGCCAGGTGGACAAGTCTTATTCATAAACCTGCGTTACAAGCTAATCTGCTTAAGCTCTCTAAATCTGATGTTGCTTTTGACATGGATAAGGATGGTAATTTTGTAGTTCCTTCTAATATCATTGAGGAGGGTTATAAGAAGTGGGAATTTTCTCTAATGGGTTTTGTGCTTGATAAAAACCTTCCATATTTTTTGGTCAAAGATTGGGCCTCCCGTGTGTGGGGTGATGACATTGTTGAAGTTCTTAAATTTGAATCTGGGATTTTCTTATTTAGGGCTTCAAGTTTAGAGGCTCTTGATAGGATATTAAATGAAGGACCTTATTATATAGGGGGAAAGTATATGGTTCTTAAGAGATGGCAACAGGGTATGGAATTAGAGAAAAGTTGCTTTGATAAAGTTCCTGTGTGGATCAAGCTTTTTAATGTTCCCTTGGTTTTGCGTTCTACAAAGGGGTTGGAATTTATTGGAAGTATTTTGGGGAGCCCTCTTTATATGGATGTTCACACTGCTAATGGTAGTAGGGTTAACTTTGTTAGAATTTGTGTTGAGATTGATGCTAGCAAGAGTATTCCTAAGTCTTTAAATTTGAAGATTGATGATGAAGTGGCGAAGATTGGCATTGAGCTCCCGTGGAAACCTTCTCGTTGTGAGAAGTGTATGGTTTTTGGTCATTCGTTACTTAATTGCCCTCTCTCCACTCCTCCAAAAAAAGTTCCTCATCGTGAATGGAGGATAAAAGTCACTCCAAAGATTGATGTCAATATGGATCAGTGGCAGGAGGTTCCTTCTAAGCATGTTGTCTCTAAGGTTGTAGTTAAGGAGAAGACTGTGATTCCTAGTTGCATAGGGACGGGTTCGAGTAATATGTTTGATGCCCTTGCGGCTGGGTTGGATGATGATAGAGGAATGGAAGGTTTTGTCTCGCGTGATGGCCTTCAAAAGAAGCTCAAAGAAAAAGTTCAATCCATGCAGAAAGCTAGAGGAAGAGTTGTTCATTGATCTCTTTGGTGTTCTGTTTAGTTTTGTGGTTGTCCTAGCCTCTTGGGTTGTAAGAGGATTTGTTGTTGGCTAGGTTTGTTTGTGTGTTGATCTCGTTCTTTGGTTTTGAGATCTTGGTTTGCTTTTTTGTTGTAGATCCTTGTTTTTTTGGTAATATATTTCTTAATTATTCAAAAAAAAAAAATGAGGGGGTTTATGATGTTCCTGTCCCTATTGTTGATGAAGGTAAGCTTCGATGGGAATTTTCTTTGTTGGGTTATGTTCTTGACAAAAACCTGCCTTATGATTTTGTTAAAGATTGGGCTTTAAGGGTTTGGGGCAATGATGTGTTTGATGTGCTCAAGTTTGATACTGGCCTGTTTCTATTTAAAGCCAAGGATTCTGATGCTATTTCCAGAATTTTAAATGGAGGTCCCTACTATATCACTGGTAGATATTTGGTGCTTCAACACTGGCAACCGGGTATGGGATTGAAGAAAGGTGGCTTTTCTAAATTTTTTTTTTTTTTTTTTTTGGATAATTAAGAAATATATTTACCAAAAAAAGAAATATAACTCAAAAGCCAACCTGGCGACAAGCCGAAGCTTAAAAGCCCAAAAGGCCAACCAGCTACCCTAACCAACAAATAACCCTCTTACAGCCCAAGAGGCTAGGATGAAAACTAAACAAGCTAAAGGGATCAACATCCCTTTCTTCTAGCATTCCTAAAGTCATGCAATTTGTCATGTAATCTCAATCTAGTGGAATCAGGTGGATCATCTATAGGATCGCTACACAGAAGAGGATCAGAATCAAGAGCAGAAGAGAGCACCTCAAACTTATTCTTCCCATAATCGAAACTAGTGGAAGTTTCAACAGCCTTACTAGCCTTACTCACACAAACCGTAGACACATTGTCTCTGTTAGATGGAACCTCAGTCCACTCATTAGGGGCCTTTGAAGGTGTAGTAGCCCTAATCTTGGGTTTACTCACTTCATTGATAGTCATCTTAGGAATAATGTTTGGAGCATTGGAAGTCTTAGCTTTCCACACCTGCTTCACTCCCACCGGTAAAACAGAGGGGCACTTTTGGGAGGAGTGCCCAAAGACTTTGCAGCTGCCACATCTAGTGGGTTTCCAAGGAACCTCAAACAAAACTTCTGAAGTTACTCCCCTTCCCAAATTAAACACCATGGAGTTAGGAATTTCTTTATCAGCATCTACTTCAACACAAATTCTCACAATGTTATCCAAATCCACATAGAGAGGATTTCCAAAAGAGCTACCAATAAATTCCACAGCTTCAATAGATCGCAAAACTATTGGAAGATTAATTAAATTAATCCAAATAGGAATTTTAGAGAAAGATGCCTTTTCTAGAACCATCCCAAAATGCCATCTTTTAGTCACCATAAGCCTCCCTGTAATAAAGGATGGTTCACCATTTAATATATCATTCATGACAGATTCACTCTTCATTTTGAAAAGAAAGAAACTTGGTTGAAGCTTGATAGTTTCTAGCACACCATCACCCCAAGTGCGACCCACCCAATCCTTCACCAAAGAAAAAGGCAGGTTCTTATCCAGAATGTGCCCCACAATGACAAATTCACATAATTTCAATCCCACATCGATTATTGCTTCAGGAATAGCAACAGTACCATTGAATTATCCAAAAAAAAACAGTACCATTAGAGTCAAAGCCCACATCTCTCTTCACAAGTTTGTGTAAATTTGCTTTAGGCTTACTCCAAGCAGACTCAGAATTTTTTTGAATAAATCCCAAGTTTGAGTGCTTTAAAGGAGGAAATTCAGATTCGAAATTATATGTTCCCCTCCTCTTACCTTGGAATTTCCATAAGATGCACGATTTAAATTACAATCCTTAGATAACGTAGGACTAAGGGCCCAGAGTCATCCATGGCTTTACAAGCACTAACATCACCATTGAGATGCATCCCAAAAGAGACACCACCAGAACCAACCCCACCTTGGGACTGGACATTCAACCTCTCTTGGACATCCTCGCTACCTTCACTACGACATTCAGAGCATTCTTCCTCAAGTCCACAAGAACAAGCGAACACACTGCCAATCTCATCAAAATTATCAATATTAACATCAGAGGATACCTTGTCAGTACATACAGCCGTATTAAAAGGTTGAGATGTGAACGATCCACGGACTTCTTCAATATCCTCACGAACTACACCTTGTGTATCAACCAATAAAGATAGTTTCAATATCTCCATTCGGTTCTTAAGTTGACTCGTGCGGTCCTTAAGTTTGCACATTGGACTCGGGCTTGGCTTCAAATGATGTTCAAGTTCATCACACCCTGCAGGACCTCGACCTTCCAAAGCTAAAGGAATTTGCTCGTGAAAATTCTTTAGAGACATTTTGAACTTATTTCTATTGGAATTATTCCTCTTTGCTGAGTTCTTCCCCATCAATATGTAGAAAAAGGAACCACTGAACCCGGGAGATTAAAAATGTAGAGAGAGAAGCTCTCGAGAGGTGCTACCCCCTTCGGGGGGTGGGTGTTAGCTTTGGGTTTTAACTTTCCTGTTTTCCTTTCTTGTTCTTTGCTTGTTTGTTGTTACCCGGCTTTGTTCTCAGTTCGATTAGTGTTTGAACTGATGTTGTTTGCTTAGTTTGTGGTTTGGGGAACTTGTTCCTCTTTATTGTTTATTTTGTTCTGCTGGTTTCTTTGTTCCTGCTATGTGATGTTTGTGCTCCGGTGCTTGGGTCTTCTTGAGTGGTTTGCTCCCAACAATGGCTCGTGCTCTCTTCGTT
>JAESVK010046710.1:0-10037 GCA_017140935.1 Hamamelis virginiana
CAGACGATCGGTACAACGAGAAGAAAGAAGGAACGACTATGCCAGGTGTGGACCAGCCTCGCGGACGGGGCTTTGTGTGGTGTGAGTCCACATCATCACTGGGCGATGTGATTAGGGGGGGTTTAGAAATCAAAACAAAGGAGTCGCCACCTTATTTTTAAGGAATAAGGAAACCATAAAAAATATTTTATTTTCAATAAAAACAAACTCCATTAATGGAAAAGCAGTCTACAAACCAGAGTTGGATCCGGGGGCTAGGTTACGACGTGGGAAGGTTCCAAGCTTTCACTTGTAGGCACCCACCTCGCCCTAATTAAAGGACTTCTAATTTATTTGGGCTATTTAAATTTCTTATTTCAAACAATCCTAAATAATCTAAATCAACCAAAAAATATTGATATAAATGCATTATCTATATTAGTTATATTAATAAATAAATAAATAAAAATATATACAAACAAACCCTAAGAACCTAGGACACCCTACGGGCATCCTAGGGCGGACTTGAGCCCTATTAGCGCCTACGTAACTTACTAGTATCACCTAGCAAGTATCAAAGTCCACGTAGTTCGACTACCCTAGGACTCTCCTATTGTAATCGATCACATCATCAAAGGTATTTCAACCTAATTCAAGACTCTAGCTTCGAGAGTTTTTGTTTGTTCAAAATCATTTATTCAAAATCATTTATTCAAAATCATTTATTTGAAATCATTTCAAATTAAAAGATATTCATAAAATCCAAATATTCCAAAATAATTCTTATTTTTAGAATTAAATTCCAATTGAAAATCTTTTTCAAAGATATTTCAAGAAAACAAACCATATTGGGAGGAATTTCATTCCAAAGTAAAAATCTTTTAAAATATTTCAAATCTTTTGAAAATCAATTAATAATCAAATATCTCATAAAATCATTTTTATTTCATAAATATTGCATCAAAAATCTTTTATAAATCTCTCGAAGATCGACATCTCAAATCAAATAAAACCCGCAAATCCGATGGCAATCTTTACAACAAAGGAAATTCCTAGGGAAGGTCAAGTGACCTTCCTATCCTAGGGTCTCTAACTAGCCCTAAAGTTAATCTAGAAACCCTAAAATCCTAATGCAATGCATGCTGAAATTTAAACAAATAACAAGTAATCAATTCTAAAGATGCATGAAAATGCTCCTAAATGCACACTAATTAATCTATGTGAACCTAAGCATATTTCTAAGTTGGTTTTGGCCCTAAAATAATTTTTAGAAGTCATTTAAGGCCATTTTCAATTCCGGACAGATTTGAAAGCGGACTTTAAATCACCCTAAAAACTTTAAAAAGAAGTAATAAAAATCATGTTAATGACCTAGCATGCATCCTACATGAATATACTACGAGAATACTATAATAATCATGCGAAAACATGGCTTAAAAATGATAATAAAGCCATTTTAAAATATATATTCAAATCTGGACATATTTAAATACATACTTTAAATAACCTAAAAATCATTCTTAATCCATGGAAAATAATGAACAAAAACCCTAATATGCATACTAACATAATATACAAATTTAACCTACAAAATATACATGAAATCATGGCTTAAAAATGTTATTTAAGCCTCATCTAAGCCCATGTTCAAATCTGGACAGATTTGAACCTTGACTCTATGGGACTTAATTAACATAATTAATCCATTTAAAATGATGAACAAAAATCCTAACTAGCATGCTTGACTAGATTAGTACACAAAATAACATTAAAACTAACAAAAGTATGCTCAAACAATTAATTTAAACACAAGGGAAGAATCTTACCTTCGCACGCTCCCTCGTACACACTTTATACATTCAAACAATATATCGAGTGTTCAAATAATCATAAAAACACGAAAGAAAAAAAACTCAAGACTCCCTATAAAAATGCTTCAACATACTTACACAATCATGGATATCATATAATCATCACAGGATTTCAAAAATCATGCAAACACATTGAAACATTATCCTAAGCATGCTTACTTACATAAAATAATAATAAGAAACTACTTCTAATCATGCATATATACATAAAATAATAAGAAAGCTAACCCTAACATGCATACACACATGAAATCACAAAAAACACTAACCCTAACATGCAAATCACAAGAAACTAACCCTAACATGCAAATCACAAGATACTAACCTTAACATGCATACATACATAAAATCACAAGAAACTAACCCTAACATACATACTAACATATGATAATAACAAATCTAATCCTAAACCTATTTAACCACATAAAATCATAAAAAATAACCCTAATCATGATTGCTAAACATAAAATAATAAGAAAACCTAACCCTAACATGCATACGACATGAAATAATTAATAAAACTACATCCTATCATATTAAACATACTTATAGTAGAAAGAAAAGAAAAGAGAGGAGTCATATCATATGAAAACCAAGAGGACTTACAACATAGCCTCATCAACTTACACCAGAAATCATGAAGAAATGAAGGTCAAGGTTAAGAGTTTACCCTTCGATCTCCTTCTTAGCTAGCCTCCACCAAGCCCTCAGCCTTTTTCTCTTACTCCTTCAATGGTGCAAGAATGAGGAGCCTCCAAAAAATCTGTAGCCTCTTCTCTTTCAAACCCTAAAATTCTCCCCCCTCTTGAACCTCTATAGTGTAGTTTATATAGAGCTAGGGTAAAAAGCCTTGAATGGTTGAGATTAAATTCTTTAAAAAATGATCCTAAGGCCTAGGATGAGTCTTCCTAGGGTTTGAATGCCGAATCCCTTCGCATTTAAGCCAAAAAATCCAATCAAATCGGCCAAAATAAGTCAAGGTTTTTAAAAATGGCAAAATTGGCTCGAGCCATGCTGGTGGCCGTCCTAGCCTGGACGGCTGGCCGTCCTAGGTTGGACGGTTGGCCGTCCTAGCTAGGACGGTCACCGTGCTGAATTTCCATATTTCAATCCCCAAATTCAAGGGTCTTCGAATTTTGGCCATATTTTGGTCAATTTTGATCCAAATCCGACGGTTCAGGGCTCAAAACGACCGTGCTTTGATCCTCCACATTTTTAGAATGTTTTTGGGTTAAAATCAATTGACCATGGTCAAGGGTTTTAGCAAAAAGCTAGCCAATCGACCCGGTTGTGCCAAAATTGGTCAAATGACCATTCTCTGTTTTGTAAAATTGATCAATTAGGCTTGCACCACTTCTAAAAACATGGTTTCAACATGAAATTGGCACTTAACAACATGTTTTGAAAATCTTTTGTTTTGGTGAAAACGACCAATTCACGGTCAATTTGATCGAAACCCTAATTCGGCTCATCCTTACCTGCGGGATCGATTTTGGGAGAATCCATCCCAACCATTCAAAGGCTCAATTGACATACCAAATTCACTCCCCACATCCATATAAACCTCATGAAACAAACCGTTTCGAATTCGGAGGTCATTCGGAAATTATACGAGAAAAAGGACGAAAATGCCCTTCAAGTCGCAAAAACCCTAATTACCTATCGAGCTCTTATCAGAATGCCATGAAAATTTACAGGGATGTTCTAAAACACCTCAAAAGTCAAATGCAATACAAATGGGTTGATTCCAATCCAAATGTACACATGAAATAATGAATTGTCCTTTTCCTCAGAAAAGGGCAATTTGGTCAATTTGGTTTTTACAAGGCCAATTCCTCACCCAATGATCAGCTATTCTAGTTGATCATTTGCATGGACATAAGGTAGAAATAAATGGTAAAAATGGGGTGTCCACAGAAGCCCCTCGTTGGTGTTTCATGGCTTCGCCATGTAATACCAACGAAACAAAATGGCATCCCATTTTTGCCGCAACAAAAGAGGGATGATTCAACCAACATCTCACGAACATTGAGATTGAAAACAATTCTTAGAAGTCACACTTCCAATTATTTCAAAATCAATCACGCCAACAAACCATAAAACAAACTTTTATGTGATATCACACTCACATAAGCATACACAAATCATCATTTTATGTGATACTTCTCTCACATAAACACATACAAGCTATCATTTTATGTGATACTTCTCTCACATAAACACATACAGGTTATCATCTTATGTGATACTTCTCTCACATAAAATAGTTCAGACTCATTATTCCTATGGTACATCTCCCATAAGAAATATTATTTATATAGTACTTCTCCTATATAAACATTTTCAAACCATTATTTTATGCTTCTCATAAAACAATTCAAATTCATTGTTCATATGGTACATCTCCCATATGAACATATCATCAATTATATGGTACATCTCCCATATAAGCTACTATTTTATGTTTCACATAAAATAATCTCAAATCATTCAAAATGTCATTTCATGCTTCACATAAAATAACTCAAGTTCATCGTTCACATGGTACATCTCCCATGTGAACCTATCATCAATTATATGGTACTTCTCCCATATAACCCATTATTTTATGTCTCACATAAAATAATCATATCTCATCATTTTATGTTTCACATAAAATAATCACAAATCATTCAAAATGTTATTTCATGCTTCACATAAAATAACTCAAGTTCATAGTTTACATGGTACATCTCCCATGTGAACATATCATCAATTATATGGTACATCTCCCATATAAAGCATTATTTTATGTCTCACATAAAATAATCACACTTCATCATTTTATGCTTCACATAAAACAATCACACAAGACAAATCAAATAGTTATTTTATGTCTCACATAAAATAACTTCAAACTCATTTGTTCATATGGTACATCTCCCATATAAACACAACCTCAATTATACGGTACTTCTCCCATATAATGTTTTCAAAATCATCATTCAAAATCATCACTCAACTTTAAAATCAACATTCAAAATCATCATTTAGTGGTAATTTCCATGCAAAACATGAACTAATTTTGAAGAAATTGACCGAAAAAACGAAAAATTGGGAAAATCGACTTGGGGTACACTGGTGGCCGTCCTAGCCTGGACGGCTGGCCGTCCTAGGCTGGACGGTTGGCCGTCCTAGCTAGGACGGTCACCATGTGTGACCCGAAAATTTTTTGTCTTTTAAAACCCCTCATTCTCACATGCACTCTTGTGCTCACTCCAAACCTCTTCCAAGCTTGGTTTTGCTTCCAAAACCCTAGCTTTTGATCTTCAATTCATACATACTCAACCAAGTCCTTGGTTTGCACTCTTAGCAACAAAATCACCATCATCTCCTCAAGCTCTTCAACTTGTCTCCATTTGGTGTGAACCTCTCCACTTCTCACATACCCCATTCTCTTCAAAAATGGATCAATTTCCTCCACCTTACTTCAAATATCCGTTCTTGGAAGTCAAGGCTAGGTACAAGGCACCCTCATATGGAGATTCCCATCCACCATCTCTACTCTTGGAGCCTAGAACACACCTTTCATATATTCATTCCCAAAACAATGTAAGTTAAATTTCTTTAATAACTCTTGATTCTTATGCAATTGGTTGAATTGAAATGCTTGTTTACATGTTGATTATCAATTTTCATATCATTGTATCCTTTGGGAAAATCATGGGAGCCCCATTCCATAGCTTCACAAGCTTGTGAATGGTGCACACCAAGTGTTTGATGAAATGTCTCAATGAAGTAAGCTTTGATTTTTCAAATCAAACATATCCTAATCATGTTTCAATGATTTTTGTAGGATTTTAGAAAGTATTTGCCATGATCAATCTTCTTAGAAAACATCATTTTGAAAATATGCATATCACATGTTTGATAAAATGCCTCAATGACACCATCATCCATTTTCTTCTTTACAAGCCATTTCATGTCATGTAAAGTATCTCAAAAATTTTCTATGATGTTTAATTTGATTAAAACACCATCAATTTTGAATTTGAAACACTTTGGATTTTGGTGACACCACCCATGCCTTTGATAATAAATTGTGTCACACAATATGCATACATTTCTCTTTTGTAAAAACCTTTTGAAAATATATTGATCATTTTGGCTCATTCAAAGCATAAATTTTACTTCATTTTTGATATGTAAATCAATAGTCATGTTTGCATTGCATTTGAATCAAAGTTCCTTTAGAAATAACAACATTTGCTTTGATGTAAATATAATCTCAAATGTGTTTATGCAGCCCAATTTCGAAGTCCGTACCAGATACTCTTTGGGTAAACTCATCAAGTGGTGGGAATTAATGGAAGCACGCCAACCCCAAGCTAAGGCCATTGTTGAACAAGCGGGCTTTAAATTCTTTTTGGATTCTCTCTGGCTTGACAACATGGATCGAATGGCCATGATTGCTCTCTCTGAACTCTGGTGGGACACCACCAACACCTTCCACTTCGGGTTTGGGGAAATGACTATGACCCCATTCGACTTCACCATGATTACAGGACTTCCTATTGGGGGCCAACCAGTCGCTTTTTATGATGAAGCTCACCTTGATGAAGAATACCTGTACAACCTTTTGGGCGTTGAAAATGTTCCTCTGACAAAAAGAGGAGTCAGGCGCTCTTGGCTCTATAATCATTTCAGTGTTCAGAGTGAAGAAGAGGGAGGGGATCCCGAGGATATTGCCCGTGCATTCATTCTGTATCTGCTCTCATGCACTCTCTTTGCAGGTACACAGGACATAGCCCCTCTAGGCTTTTTGAAGAGTTTGGAGATTACAGATAATATTCATCTGTATGACTGGGGCGGAGCTGCATTAGCGACCATGTATCGCTCCATGTGTGACAAATCACGAGATGCTGCTCAAGACGTTGGTGGCTTGGCTTTCATATGGCAGGTACTGTTTTCACCCAATTGTCTTTCAATTAGAATCTTTCCATATCTTTATCAACTCCCTGATCTTTCTTTTATGCAGGTATGGGCATTCATCTATTTGGGTCTTGGTTGTCCTCTCTTGAAAGAGGGGGTCAACCATTGGCCATTTTTAGCCCGCTTTGATCCATGTCACAGGAAGCACTCTAACCTCCACAGGTATGATTATGTTGCTGCCAAGGCTATCCTTGCTGGTCTTACTGCAGAACAGGTAAAATCCCAAACCACTATCTTTCTCTTATATCTTCTGAATTCAACTCTCATACTCTTCACAATCTTCAGGTGAACTGGGACCCATGGGGTACTTGGAGGACTACTTTGGCTCCCCCTCACATACATAGTGTACTCCTAACACATAGGCGAATTTTGTTTGAGGGGCCTGCTGGCAGGTACTGGTACTTGGGTGAAAGGGTCTGTCGCCAAGTCTATGGAGACATGGATGCAGCTAGAGTGCCTTTTCTGCCTCCTGCAAATATGCGCCATACTGATAAACTGAAGGGCGAGGCCCTGTTAGAGTCTAAGAGAGGAGTGGATCTTTCTGCTTTCCTTTTCTCTGATGCGAGCTACGAGGTCTTCTGCCAACAGTTCTTGATGCGCCCCTTAGCAACTGGAGAACCTCCTCAAAGGGTATGTAAATATCACACTTTCTTTCATCCTTGTAAATGCATTCACAAAACTTCATCTTCATGTCCACAGAGTCGCCGTTCCCGGGGTCAAAGTTCTAGAGCTGCTGTTAGTGATGATGATCAAGAAACAAATAGGCCTCCTGCCTTGCAGCCTGCAGATTGGAACATAGAACTAATAGTAGAGGACAACTTCGTGACTTCTACTATTTCACGACCTTCAGCCGATGAGGGATATCACATAGATCCTTCTTACGAACAGGTGAACCTCCCACTGAACCAATTAACTGCAACACATTCCCACTGATACACTGACATCATTCATTTCTGACAGGTCCCTCGAGAGTATTGCCAGGATTACATTGATCTTACTACTGCCATGAGGCGTGATCTTCGCAGGATGAGCTTGAGGACTTCCGCTCTCACTCGTCAGCAGGTAACTTCAAACCACATTCTCAAATTCAGCTTCCTTCCCTTTTCACGAACTTATCAAACTGTGAACACCGTTTCAGGCACCTGACCCACCACGTCATTCTTCAGCTGGCGAGGGATCTAGCAGAGGGATAAGGAGGAACTCTCGAAGACGTTGATCAATTTTCCATGAGGCACTGGGTTTCACTTTGAAAGTCATATGTAACTTGTAAATATTTGTATTAAATCAAGTCTTCTCACTTTTATGGTATATGTGCACTGTTAAAACTCATTCACTGCTATTAATTCTCTCACTTTTGATCATGATTGAACTAATACCAATGTTTTAAAACTTGTAAATAACAACAAAGTCGACAAAAATCAAAATCGGGGCCCCGAGTGCACAAAAACTCGAAAAAAAAAAAGTCGAAAATAAGCAAAATCGGCAAAATTGGGTGGTCAAATCCTGGTGACCATCCAAGCCAGGACGGTTGGCCGTCCACCCTAGGACGGTTGGCCGTCCTGCTTAGGATGGTCACCGAGTTGGCCCGCCTAATTTTGCCTATTTTGAGCAGTTTCCAATTTTTGGCCTTTTTAGTTTCTAATTCCTCTTCAAACCTAACCTAGGCCTATAAAAAGGAACCCTTAGCAGCCTCTACAGCCATCCTACAACAATTTTAAGCATCATGGAGGCTCTCCCCCAGGTTTTGAAAAGATTCATGGCGAGAATGACGAAGGAGGACAAGAAGGTGTTTGCTCGCTTCAACTTGAATGCATGTTTCTCTCTTCAACAAATCAAGATAGAAACCACGTTTCTCATTGCTGCAAGCCACTTTTGGAATCCCACGATTCATGTTTACAACTTTGGTACAGAAGAAATATGTCCACTGTTGGAGGAATTCTGCGCGATCACGTCTATTCCACTGAAAGGACCGTTCATCTTCCCACAGATTCATCGTAAGTACACAACAACTCTCGCTTCTCTTCTTGAGATCACTGAGGGAGATGCTTCTACATTCATCGAAGGTACCAACCTTAATCTTTTGAAACTGGCTACTTCTTTCCTTCATCCTGGCTTGAATCAATTAACCACTTCACGGCCTATTCAGCATGCTTTAGTTTTATGCCTTCTCGGGCAATTTTTCTTCTGTACTGGTTCTTTCTTGGTTCCATTAGAACTGTGTGAACTAGTTTTACCCCTTTCTACATCCCAAAACATGATGCCCATGGTCCTTGCCGAAACTCTGAATGGTTTAGACAAGCTCCACTCCGACCCCAAGGTTCCTTTTGAGGGTAGCCCCATTCTACTCCAGATGTGGTTGATTGAAAGGCTCAAATTCATCGCTCCTTCCATTGGTACTTCCTACCATGCTTCTTATCATCGCCGTGCTATTACTCTACCTCGAGAAAATACTTTACTCGAATGGTTGACTTTTCTGTCTACTCTCTCTTGGGATGACATTGAGTGGTACGTGCATGACTGGAGCTGTTCTGGCCATTATCTGCTCCGCTCTCCAGGTTATTCTGCAGTGATTTTGGCAGGGCTGAAACACACTTCTTTCTATTGGGCAACCCCACAGACAATTCCATCTCTCTCAGAGCATACTTACACTTCCAGGGCGATCTCTCCATCGGTGGTAAAAGCTTTGATGTCAAGGTGGCCATCTGTATTGCGCACAACTCACATTGATTTCTCTCATGGGCCTTTTGAACTGGATGAGGCTTATAGGCAATGGTTATCTCAGACTGTAGGTACTCAGGGACAAGAAATGAAGGTTAGGATTTCAGGACTTATTGAAAGTCTCTCATCTGAAGAGCGAGGGGACACTTCGTCACTTCCACCTAATGCTTTACAAGTAGTACTTTACAAGAGAAGAAGAGATGATGACTCTGAAGAAATTTCAAGGAAGGAACGAAGGATTTGACAGAACTTTTGAAACATATTTCCCATGCTTTTTATTATTCAGAATGAATGGAATTAGAATCATGTGGCATGTAATAGACCTTTGAAAGGTTTCTCTTCATCTCATGAATAAAAGAATTCTATCTTTTTAGTTTTGAATAAATCACTGCAAACAATTACAATTGAAAACAAACACAGGGTTGTTTTGCCTTAAAGAATTGGACCGCACCCAAGGTAACTTTATGGGCTGCCTACATATCTCCATCCTTTGAATAT
>JAESVK010046716.1:0-18221 GCA_017140935.1 Hamamelis virginiana
AAAAAAAAAATGCTTTTCAATTGATCCCACGAACTACAAGGACCTGATTCTCCAAACATTCAAAATAAGTCAAAGTTTTATGAAGAAAAGAAATATTCAGAGGATGGAGATATGTAGGCAACCCATAAAGTTACCTTGGGTGCGGTCCAATTCTTTAAGGCAAAACAACCATGTGTTTGTTTTCAATTGCGATTATTTGCAGTGATTTATTCAAAACTAAAAAGATAGAATTCTTTTATTCATGAGATGAAGAGAAACCTTTCAAAGGTCTATTACATGCCATATGATTCTAATTCCATTCATCCTGAATAATAAAAAGCATGGGAAATATGTTTCAAAAGTTCTGTTAAATCCTTCGTTCCTTCCTTGAAATTTCTTCAGAGTCATCATCTCTTCTTCTCTTGTAAAGTACCACTTGTAAAGCGTTAGGTGGAAGTGACGAAGTGTACCCTCGCTCTTCGGATGAAATACTTTCGATAAGTCATGAGATCCTAGCCTTCATTTCTTGTCCCCGAGTACCCATATTCTAAGATAACCATTGCCTATAAGCCTCATCCAGTTCAAAAGGCCCATGAGAGAAATCAATGTGAGTTGTGCGCAATACAGATGGCCACCTTGACATTAAAACCTTCACCAATGATGGAGAGATCGCCTTGGAAGTATAAGTATGCTCTAAGAGAGATGGAATTGTCTGTTTGACTCCCATTTGGCAAAGCAATCGGGTTGCTCAATAGAAAGAAGTGTGTTTCAGCCCTACTAAAATTACCACAAAATAACCTAGAGAACAGAGCAGATAATGGCCAGAACAGTTCTAGTCATGTACATACACCATAAAAGTGAGAAAACTTGTTTTAGTACAAATATTTACAAGTTACATATGATTTTCAAAGTGAAACCCCGTGCCTCATGGAGAATTGATCAACGTCTTCGAGAGTTCCTCCTTATCCCTCTGCTAGATCCCTCGCCAGCTGAAGAATGACGTGGTGGGTCAGGTGCCTGAAACGGTGTTCACAATTTGATCAGTTCGTGAAAAGGGAAGGAAGCTGAATTTGAGAATGTGATTTGAAGTTACCTGTTGACGAGTGAGAGCGGAAGTCCTCAAGCTCATCCTGCGAAGGTCACGCCTCATGGCGGTAGTAAGATCAATGTAATCCTGGCAATACTCTCGAGGGACCTGTCAGAAATGAATGATGTCAGTGTATCAGTGGGAATGTGTGTGCAGTTAATTGGTTCAATGGGAGGTTCACCTGTTCGTAAGAAGGATCTATGTGATATCCCTCATCGACTGAAGGTCGTGAAATAGTAGAAGTCACGAAATTGTCTTCAACTATTAGTTCTATGTTCCAGTCTGCAGGCTGTAAGGCAGGAGGCCTATTCGTATCTTGATCATCATCACTAGCAGCAGCTCTAGAACTTTGACCTCGGGAACGGCGACTCTGTGGACATAAAGATGAAGTTTTGTGATTGCATTTACAGAGATGAAAGAAAGTGTTATATTTACATACCCTTTGAGGAGGTTCTCCAGTCGCCAAGGGGCGCATCAAGAATTGTTGACAGAAGACCTCGTAGCTCGCATCAGAGAAAAGGAAAGCAGAAAGATCCACTCCTCTCTTAGACTCTAACAGGGCCTCGCCCTTCAGTTTATCAGTATGGCGCATATTTGCAGGAGGCAGAAAAGGCACTCTAGCTGCATCTATGTTTCCATAGACTTGGCGACAGACTCTTTCACCCAAGTACCAGTACCTGCCAGCAGGCCCCTTAAACAAAATTCGCCTATGTGCTAGGAGTACACTATGCATGTGAGGGGGAGCCAAAGTAGTCCTCCAAGTACCCCATGGGTCCCAGTTCACCTGAAGATTATGAAGAGTATGAGAGTTGAATTTAGAAGATTTAAGAGAAAGACAGTGGTTTGGGATTTTACCTGTTCTGCAGTAAGACCAGCAAGGATAGCTTTAGCAGCAGTATAATCATATCTATGGAGGTTGGAATGTTTCCTGTGGCATGGATCAAAGCGGGCTAAAAATGGCCATTGGTTAACCCCCTCTTTCAAGAGAGGACAACCAAGACCCAAGTAGATGAATGCCCATACCTGCATGAAAGAAAGATCAGGGAATTGATGAAAATATGGAAAGATTCTATTGAAAGACAATTGGGTGAAAACAGTACCTGCCATATGAAAGCCAAGCCACCGAAGTCTTGAGCAGCATCTCGCGATTTGTCGCACATCGAGCGATACATAGTCGCTAATGCAGCTCCGCCCCAGTCATACAGATGAATATTATCCGTAATCTCCAAACTCTTCAAAAAGCCTAGAGGGGCTATGTCCTGTGTACCTGCAAAGAGAGTGCATGAGAGCAGATACAGAATGAATGCACGGGCAATATCCTCGGGTTCCCCTCCCTCCTCTTCACTCTGAATGCTAAAGTGTAGAGCCAAGAGCGCCTGACTCCTCTTTTTGTCTGAGGAACATTTTCAACGCCCAAAAGGTTGTACAAGTATTCTTCATCAGTGTGAGCTTCGTCATAAAAGGCGAGTGGTTGGCCTCCAATATGAAGTCCTGTAATCATAGTGAAGTCAAATGGGGTCATAGTCATTTCCCCAAACCCGAAGTGGAATGTGTTGGTGGTGTCCCACCAGAGTTCAGAAAGAGCAATCATGGCCATTCGATCCATGTTGTCGAGCCAAAGAGAATCCAAGAAGAATTTAAAGCCTGCTTGCTCAACAATGGCCTTAGCTTGGGGTTGGCGTGTTTCCATTAATTCCCACCATTTGATGAGTTTACCGAAGGAGTATCTGGTACGGATTTCGAAATTGGGCTGCATAAGCACATTTGAGATTATATTCACATCAAAGCAAATGTTGTTATTTCTAAAGGAACTTTGATTCAAATGCAATGCAAGCATGACTATTGATTTACATATCATGAAATGAAGTAAAATTTATGCTTTGAATGAACCAAAATGATCAATACATTTTCAAAAGGATTTTACAAAAAAGATGTATGCATAATTCATTATCAAAGGCATGGGTGGTGTCACCAAAATCCAAAAAGGTTTTAAATTCAAAATTGATGGTGTTTTAATCAAATTAAACATCATAGAAAATTTTTGAGATACTTTACATGACATGAAATGGCTTGTAAAGAAGAAAGTGGATGATGGTGTCATTGAGGCATTTTATCAAACATGTGATATGCATATTTTCAAAGAAGATTGATCATGGCAAATATTTTCTAAAATCCTACAAAAATCATTGAAACATGATTAGGATATGTTTGATTTGAAAAATCAAAGTTTATTTCATTGAGGCATTTTATCAAACATGTGATATGCATATTTTCAAAATGATGTTTTCAAAGAAGATTGATCATGGCAAATACTTTCTAAAATCCTACAAAAATCATTGAAACATGATTAGGATATGTTTGATTTGAAAAATCAAAGCTTACTTCATTGAGACATTTCATCAAACACTTGGTGTGCACCATTCACAAGCTTGTGAAGCTATGAAATGGGGCTCCCATGCTTTTCCCAAAGGTTACAATGATATGAAAATCAACAATCAACATGCAAACAAGCATTTCAATTCAACCAATTGCATATGAATCAAGAATTATTGAGGAAAGTTAACTTACATTGTCTTTGGAGTGAATATATGAAAGATGTGTTCTAGGCTCCAAGAGTAGAGATGGTGGATGAGAATCTCCATATGAGGGTGCCTTGTATCTAGCTTTGACTTCCAAGAATGGATATTTCAAGTAAGGTGGAGGTAATTGATCCATTTTTGAAGAGAATGGAGTATGTGAGAAATGGAGAGGTTCACACCAAATGAAGACAATTTGAAGAACTTGAGGAGATGAGGGTGATTTTGTGTTGCTAAGAATATGAACCAATGTTTTGGTTGAGTATGTGTGAATTGAAGATCAAAAGCTAGGGTTTTGGAGCAAAACCAAGCTTGGAGGTGGTTTAGAGTGAGCACAAGAGTGCATGTGAGAATGAGGGGTTTAAAAAGGCAAAAAAAAATTCGGGTCACACATGGTGACCGTCCTAGCTAGGACGGCCAACCGTCCAGCCTAGGACGGCCAGCCGTCCAGGCTAGGACGGCCACCAGTGTGCCCCAACTTGATTTTCTCAATTTTTGTTTTTTTCGGTCAATTTCCTCCAAAATTAATTCATGTTTTGCATGGAAATTACCACTAAATGATGATTTTGAATGATGATTTTGAATGATGATTTTGAAATAATGATTTTGAAAACATTATATATGGGAGAAGTACCATATAATTGAGGCTGTGTTCATGTGGGAGATGTACCATATGAACAATGAGTTTGAAGTTATTTTATGTGAGACATAAAATAACTATTTGAATTGTCTTATGTGATTATTTTATGTGAAGCATAAAATGATGAGGTGTGATTATTTTATGTGAAACATAAAATAAAGGCTTATATGGGAGATGTACCATATAATTGATGATATGTTCACATGGAAGATGTACCATGTAAACTATGAATTTGAGTTATTTTATGTGAAGCATGAAATAATACTTTGAATTGTTTGTAATTATTTTATGTGAAACATAAAATAATGAGGTGAGATTATTTTATGTGAGACATAAAATAATGGTTTATATGGGAGATGTACCATATAATTGATGATATGTTCACATGGGAGATGTACCATGTAAACTATGAATTTGAGTTATTTTATGTGAAGCATGAAATAACACTTTGAATTGTTTGTAATTATTTTATGTGAAACATAAAATGATGAGGTGTGATTATTTTATGTGAGACATAAAATAATGCTTTATATGGGAGATGTACCATATAATTGATAATTTGTTCATATGGGAGATGTACCATATGAACAATGAATTTGAATTGTTTTATAATAGTGATGTGAGATTATTTTATATGAAATATAAAATAATGATCTTTATATGGGAGATGTACCATGTAAAGAGTTGATTTTAGAGGCTTATATGGGAGATGTACCATATAAAGTGATGGATTTGAATTGTTTTATGAGAGACATAAAATAACGTGTTTAAAACATTTCATGTGAGACATGAAATAACAAATTTGGATTATTTTATGTGAAACATAAAATAATGTGTTTGAAATATTTCATGTGAGACATGAGATAGTGATGCGAAATTATTTATGTGAGACATAAAATAATGGTTTATATGGGAGAAGTACCATATAATTGATGATATGTTCACATGGGAGATGTACCATGTGAACGATGAACTTGAGTTATTTTATGTGAAGCATGAAATAACATTTTGAATGATTTGAGGTTATTTTATGTGAAACATAAAATAATGGCTTATATGGGAGAAGTACCATATAATTGATAATATGTTCATATGGGAGATGTACCATATGAACAATGAGTTTGGATTGTTTTATGTGAAGCATAAAATAATGGTTTGAAAATATTTATATAGGAGAAGTACTATATAAATAATATTTCTTATGGGAGATGTACCATAGAAATAATGAGTCTGAACTATTTTATGTGAAAGAAGTATCACATAAGTTGATAACCTGTATGTGTTTATGTGAGAGAAGTATCACATAAAATGATAGCTTGTATGTTGTTTATGTGAGAGAAGTATCACATAAAATAATGATTTGTGTATGCTTATGTGAGTGAGATATCACATAAATGTTTGTTTTATGGTTTGTTGGTGTGGTTGATTTGGAAATAATTGGAAGTGTGACTTCCAAGAATTATTTTCATTCTGGATTTGTTCAGGAAATAGATTCCAATATTGGTGAGAAGTTGGTTTGATCATCCCTCTTTTTGTTGTGGCAAAAATGGGATGTCATTTTGTTTCGTTGGTATTACATGGCGAAGCCATGAAACACCAACGAGGGGCTTCTGTGGACACCCCATTTTTACCAATTATTTCTACTATATGTCCATGCAAATGATCAACTAGAATAGCTGATTATTGGGTGAGGAATTGGCCTTGTAAAGACCAAATTGACCAAATTGCCCTTTGCTGAGGAAAAGGACAATTCATTATTTCATGTGTACATTTGGATTGGAATCAACCCATTTGTATTGCATTTGACTTTTAAGGTGTTTTAGAACATCCCTGTAAATTTTCATGGCATTCTGATGAGAGCTCGATAGGTAATTAGGGTTTTTGCGACTTGAAGGGCATTTTCGTCCTTTTTCTCGTATAATTTCCGAATGACCTCCGAATTCGAAACGGATTGTTTCATGAGGTTTATATGGATGTGGGGAGTGTATTTGGTATGTCAATTGAGCATTTGAATGGTTGGGATGGATTCTCCCAAAATCGATCCCACGGGTAAGGATGAGCCGAATTAGGGTTTTGATCAAATTGACCGTGAATTGGTCGTTTTCACCAAAACAAAAGATTTTCAAAACATGTTGTTAAGTACCAATTTCATGTTGAAACCATGTTTTTAGAAGTAGTGCAAGCCTAATTGATCAATTTTACAAAACAGAGAATGGTCATTTGACCAATTTTGGCACAACCGGGTCAATTGGCTAGCTTTTTGCTAAAACCCTTGACCATGGTCAATTGATTTTAACCCAAAAACATTCTAAAAATGTGGATAATCAAAACACGGTCGTTTTGAGCCCTGAACCATCGAATTCGGATCAGATTTGACCAAAATATGGCCCAATTATGCAAACCCTAAAATTTGGGAACGAAATTGGGAAGGTCAGCATGGTGACCGTCCTAGCTAGGACGGCCAACCGTCCATGCCTAGGACGGCCATCAGCTGGCTCGAGCCAATTTTGCCATTTTTGAAACCTTGACTTATTTTGGCCGATTTGATTTGAGTTTTTGGCATAAATTCGAAGGGTTTCAGCTTTCAAACCCTAGAGAGATTCATTCTAAGCCCTAGGATCGTTTTTTAAAGAGATTAATCCTAGCCATTCAATGTTTTAAACCCTAACCCTATATATGTTGCATTATGAGAGGCTGAGAGGGGAATTTTAGGGTTTTTTTTGGAGAGGAGGCTACAGATTTTGGAGGCTCTTCATTCTTACACCATTGAAGGAGTAAGAACTCAAGGCTAGGAGCTTGGAGGAGGCTAGCCAAGAAGGAGATCGAAATGAAAAACCCTTAACCTTGACCCTCATTTTCATGGTTTCTTACATAAGTGTATGAGGCTATGTTGTAAGTCCTCTTGATTTTCATATGATATGAATTCCCTCTTCTTTTTCTTTCTACTATGAGTATGTTTAACATGATAGAAGTAGTTTTATTATTATGCTATGTGTGTATGCATGTTAGGGTTAGCTTCTTGTGATTTTATGTAAGTATGCATGCTAGGGTTAGCTTTGTCATGATTTTATATGTAGATGCATGGTTAGGGCTAGTTTTATCGATATTTTATGTATAGATGCATGATTAAAATTAGTTTTATTTTCATTATTTTATGTGAGTATGCATGTTAGGGTTAGGATTTCTTGTTATTTTATGTTTAGCAATCATGATTAGGTTAGCATTGTTGTGATTATTGTTAGTATGCATGTTTAGGATTAGTTAGTTTTGTCGTGATTTTGTATATGCATGCATGAGTAGGGTTAGCTTGGTTGTTATTTTATGTGTGTAAGCATGTTTAGAGTAAAGGTTAATATATTCATGTTGTTATTTGAATCTCATGATAATTGATTGGTGATTTTAATGGTAATATGAGTACGTTAATGTGTATTTTGACATGCGAAGAGTCTTGAGTCATTTTATTTATGCTTTTTACGATTATTTAAACACTCGCCATGGATTTGATTGTTTGAATATAAAAATGTGGACGAGGGAGCGTGCAAAGGTAAGATCCTTCCCTTGTGATATTGATTTGATGGTTTGGATGTATAAAATGTGTACGAGGGAGCGTGTAAAGGTGAGATCCTTCCCTTGTGTTTAAATCAATCGTTTAAGCATATTTTGGTGTAATTTTTGACATGTTTTTGCATAGTAATTTAAAATATTCATGTAGAAAGCATGCTAGGACATTTTCACATTTTTTATTCTTTGTTTTCATGGTTTTTAGAGTAATTTAAGGTACATATTCAAATCTGTCCAGATTTGTTTATGTCCTTAAATTTATTCTAAAAATCATTTTAAGGCCAAATCCAACTTAGAAAAATGCTTAGGTTCACATAGATTAATTAGTGTGCATTTAGGAGCATTTTCATGAATTCTTAGAATTGATTACATGCTTATTTGTTTAAATTTCAGCATGCATTGCATTAGTATTTTTAGGTTTTTAGATTAACTTTAGGGCTAGTTAGAGACCCTAGGCTAGGAAGGTCACTTGACCTTCCCTAGGAATTTCCTTTGTTGTAAAAGTCATACTCAGATTTGAGTATTTTAATCGATTTGGTTGTCTATCTTCGAGAGATTTTCTAAAAATGATTTTGACATAATAAACATGATTTTATGAGATATTTGATTATTAAATGATTTTCAAAAAGATTCGAAATGTTTTAAAGATTTTTACTTTGGAATGAAATTCCTACCCATATGATTTGTTTTCTTAAAAATCTCTGAAAAAGATTTTTAATTGGAATTGAATTCTAAAGATAAGAGTTATTTGGAATATTTGGATTTTATGAATATCTTTTAATTTGAAATGATTTCAAATAAATGATTTTGAAAGAATAAAAACTCTCGAAGTTAGAGTCTTGAATTAGGTTGAAATACCTTTGATGATGTGATCGATTACAATAGGAGAATCCTAGGGTAGTCGAACTACGTGGACTTTAATACTTGCTAGGTGATACTAGTAAGTTACGTAGGCGCTAATAGGGCTCAAGTCCGCCCTAGGATGCCCGTAGGGTGTCCTTGGTTCTTAGGGTTTGTTTGTATATATTTTTTATTATTATTAATATAACTAATATAGATAATGCATTTATATCCCTATTTTTTGGTTGATTAGATTATTTAGGATTGTTTGCATTAAGAAATTTAAATAGCCCAAATAAATTAGAAGTCCTTTAATTAGGGCGAGGTGGGTGCCTACAAGTGAAAGCTTGGAACCTTCCCACGTCGTAACCTAGCCCCCGGATCCAACTCTGGTTTGTAGACTGTCTTTTCATTGAAAATGGAGTTTGTTTTATTGAAAATAAAATATTTTTATGGTTTCCTTATTCCTTAAAAATAAGGTGGCGACTCCTTTGTTTGTTTTGATTTCTAAACCCCCCTAATCACATCGCCCGGTGATGATGTGGACACCAACACCTAAGCCCCGCCACGAGGCTGGTCCACAGTAACAAGCCGATTTGAACCTTCATAATGAATGTGTTCCCACATATCTGCAGCCAAACACATCCATCATAAAGACTCACCTTTCTTGTAATGGTAGGAGGCTAGGATAAAGCCCAAGGCCTCTTCCTTACAACTTGATTTTATGTAAATAGGGGTTTTGTTTAAAAAGTCTCATTTTTATAACCATCCATACATCACATGCATCACAAATATATATCATCATATATAAATAAAGAAGTTTAGACTCACTTTTATTATTAGTTCTCAATTATCCTCCCACTGTCCTCCCAGAGGCTAGGGTGGATTCATCTTGAACATATAACAAATCAGGTCAAGGCCCTAACTAATATACATCACATATATTAATGGGCCTAGGATTGATTATGGACTTTTAAGGGTGGGTTCATACTTTGAGCCATAAAAGATGAACCCTAGGTCTAAAAGGAAGGTCGGGTGATCGTAATTAAATCTATGCAACTATTACATAGTGACCATAAAATCTTCTCACAAGATCTTGATGTCCATGCCAAGTCCTTCTAAAGTCCTTGTTTTCCTCTGTACATGACTCCACCAAGTTCCTTGAGTCCTCCACAAGCTTCTTTTAATTACAATTTAATAAAAAGAAAGGGATTAAGGAGAAGGGGATTACAAATGTAGAGAGAGGGAAAGAGGCATGCAAGCCCCAAATAATTACATCACCAAATTTAAATGAATTTAAACATAACCCATTCAAATAAACCTATCACATCACATGCGGCCAATCACAACTCATTTTAATTGGTCTTAAGTCCATAATCATCCATTAACAATTATACAATCACATTGCATAAATCAAAAGCTACAAAAAGCAAAGGCAATGATGGCAAATGGCATAGAATTAATTAAAGTCATGTCCTTATTATTATCCTATAACAATAATAATCTCATTATTATTATTATCCTATAATAAAAATCAAGTCCTTTTAATCGCGTTAAAAGAATACCATCATATCCCATATGATCAATATAAGTTCCTTTCTTTAAAATAAATAAAACTCCTAAAAGACAATTAGGGTATTAAATATAATGAATTTAATTTGAGAAATTATTCTCACAATTCCTACCATGCTATTAACACTTTAATAATCTCAGTAGATTAATCACTATTGACCTACAAAGGTGGAATAAATAATAACTCAAAATAAAATTCAAAGAAAGAAACAATTTCCATTTTCAATAGAAATTTCAGAATTCAACTACTGTTTTGGGACCAATCTTTGCTATATTAAAACAACCTTTTAAAATGTGAGAATACTCTATTTCACAAGGATTTTTAGTCCTCTTTCAAATGGCATAGGTCTCATTAAGTGATTCCAACGTTTGGTACCACTTTAAAGTGATTTGTGACATGAACTCCAAACCATGGCAGATTCTGGAAATTCCTCACAAATGACTTTATTGGGCTTAACCTAGAATGAACTAAGTTATGGAAACACTTCATTTCACTAGGTTTTTCAATCTTCTTTCCAATGGCAGGGGTCTCGAAACTTGATTCCAACGTTTGGTATCAATTAGAGGCCTTTTGCGATAGAGAGTCAGATTTTGCAGATTTGACTCTTAATCACAAAAATTCTAGTGTGGCTATTCTAGGTCATTAAAAATCATGGGAACTCTTCCTAGACTTTGTTAAGACCTAATATTAATGAAGTCAATAGATGGCAAGCTTTAAAAATCCCAGAAAGTATTTTTCTTAGAATTTACAAAAGCTATGTGGTTGCTGTCCAGAAAAACAGCAACCCAGAAATAATCTTAAAACCATTTTAAAATTAATTCCTTCAATGTAAAAACATGCCAAAACGATTTTAACACATTTATACATTATTAGGCAACATCCCTAAATGTTTTTAACAAAATAAAAACATCAATTCATCGCATGAACTATTCAATCTCTCAAGAACACTAAAAGTGTTTTTATAAAACAAATTTTATCAAACCTACTTTGTTATTCATTTTTAATTTTCAAAAGTAATAAAATTATTTTGAAAACATCATAAACCATTTATAAAATGTATGAAGAACATTAGTATCACAAAATAAAAATTAAAACAAGGCCATTAGGGTTCCAAACCCATGTGGCCGTGAGTTAGGAGAGAGAGAGAGAGAGAATTAGGGTTAGGGTTAGGGTTAGGGTTTAACCTTACCTAATCCTAGTTTAGGGTTTCCATAAACACAAAAATAAATGTTGCCATCATTTCCTAGATATCAAATTTTTCAAAATAAGAAAGAATCAAAACTAATCAAGAAACTTTCCTAAACTTGAAAATTTTTCAAAATAGGAAACTTGGGATTTCCTTGTTTGATAAATAGAGTTACTAATTTCAAAATAGGAAGTTCCCAATTATGATTTAGGGTTACCTAAACCATTTTGCAGCCACCCTCATCAATCCAATTAGGGTTTTTGAAGAACCCTAAATGGCCATTGTTACAACTTAACAAGAACTCCATTAACATGTTAATTTAAACAAATTTAAATCAAACTTTTGCATGCATCAAGAATCAAACTTTAAATACTTTTAAAAATTTATTCAAGATCATCAAAACACATTAGGGTTTCTAAAACCCATCAAGCCACAACCCTAGAGGATGTAACATTCTCATGGCCAAAACCCTCAAGGGTTAAAAACCCCATGGCCGTGAACCCCATAACCCATCAAAACTATGTTTTTAACCAAAAAAAAAATCTTTAGTTCATATTTTCAAAAACAAGAACATGATCTAATCATGTCTAGGGTTTTTAAAAAATCAAGATTCAAAAATATAAATTGATTATAGGGTTATCATAACCCAAATCAAAAACAAAATAATCAAAGAACCTTGTAGGGTTCTAAAACCCATGTGTGGCCGAATATGAGAAGAGAGAGAAGAGAGAGAGATAACCCAAATCAAAAACAAAATAATCAAAGAACCTTGTAGGGTTCTAAAACCCATGTGTGGCCGAATATGAGAAGAGAGAGAAGAGAGAGAGCCGTGACTTACCTTGGGGATTTTGATCACATCAATAGCTTCATTGGATGATGGGGAACAAACCCCAATCATCAATGCTCATGGAGACTATCCCTTGCTATGGCCGAAAATTAGAGAGAGAATTGAGGGAAATCTTAAAACAATTTTTAAGGATTCTTTAACAACACATAAACTCTAATCACCAAAGGGGTAAAACCCCATATGGCCATGACCTTCTAGGGCAGTCCCCTTATAGCCGAATCCCATAGTGCAGCCCCCATAGTGCCGTGACCTAGCTAGGGTTTTTAATAAACCCTAGATGCCATTTAAACTCAATTAAAACAAAACAAGAAACAATGAGGGATACCTCCATGGCCGAAATTCACATAGTGGTTTCTTTAAACCATATTAAACTTGATTTTAATTAATATTGCCATTGATTGCCATCATCAAATACATGACCATGCTTGATTAGGCTCTGATACCACTGAAAGGTTGTGTCAAAAACGGATTCTCAGCGGAAGTAGAAAACAAAAATTTTTCTTTTATTAAAACAATCCATATACACATCCTTCCCAAGAATCGATTCAAGCATAGGGTTATGTATTAAATAAACAAGAACATATATTAAACATAATAAACATGCTTACTTGTAATCCGTGCTTAGTAGCTTTCCTTCGAGTTTCAAAGCGATGAAACCTCCAAAGGTATCCACACGAGTGTAAGACTCCTAGAACCTCCTAGTCCTCCACAACACTTTGTGAGGAGCTAGCTTGGAGAGGGAGAGAGGAGAGAGAGACGGCTAAAGAGAGTGAGAACCCTAATGAATGCTATGTTTGTCATTTAGGGTTCCCTCTCTTCTTATTTATAGACTTTCTCCTCTTTAAGGAGTGTTTGGTTACTAGTGCTAGCATGACCAAACATCCTTGTATAGAGTAATCCTATTCTTGGTTATGATTGACTTTTAATTAATTAACCATTAATAATTAAAGTCAAACATATTTCAAAGATAGAATTCCCTCCCACAAGTTCAAGAAACTCACTTACACTCTATTGTGTGTGACCCTTTGGGTTCACCCTAACCTAGCAGTGGACAGGGACATCTCTATGTCTCCTAAAAATAGAAACTTTCTATTTTAAGGTTCAATTGGAACGATTCCAATTTTTCCCTCATTGATAACACTTTACCAATAGGCTTTCACTGGTCATGAGTGACATCTAGCAACATATCATGACATATCCTAGGTTTAGGTAAATAGCAGAACTATGTGAACCCTTCATGTTATTTAATCCTTCATCCCTTAATGTCACAATTAAGATAATAGGTATGGTTTTAGTCAAACCCTATCTTAACAACATTATATCTGTCCCACAAAATATAATCTCAATAAGGTAATCGCAGTAAAACTCTTTTCACTGTTTACCTATCACTCTGGCCAGAGGTTCCCTTTGAGAATTATCTTTGTGAACTAATCCTGACATTCTCTCTCTCATTAACTGAGATTGATGATCCTTTATTGCACACTCATCTATCTTCATGCATAACTCATTAGAGCCAATAAGCACCGATTACAACCTTATGGATAAGGCTGTACAAGATACTATCAAACTCTAGCAACCTATGCATAAGACAGCTATGGTGTCTTAGGTCTAAGGACTACCAAATAAATGGACATAACACTAGAATATTCCTTTGACAGAACTACCATAGGAACATTCTTTGTAGATCATGTTCAGTGTACATTTTCTCTAATATTCACCCACAGATTAACCTAAGTGTCACTACACTGATAGGAAAGACTACCTATCCTCCATAGGAGTTAGTTTAAATATGTGCTACTCTTTAAACGGTTAATTAAATATCCACTTTAATAAACCTTTGAGTAGGAACTCTTTTAGAATAAATGTGTATGAGAAATATCAGTCTCTCTATCTCAACACCTTGAGATGCATATTTCTCTTATCATTTATTCATGGACCTTATCATATATGTTTGAACATATTAGATAAGTTATACCTTCTATATATTATAATAATATGAAATTAATATACCATTTAGGATTGCTTTTAGGGCATACTTCTAACACTTTATATGCACGCGAAGCTTGAGAAGTTTTCTTTCCAACCATGGTGGTATCATTGTCTAATTCAATCTGAAGGGAAACAGTTTTTCCAAATTGTCCAGATTGGTCGGTTTTTGCACTTCATGACTTCATTTGCCCATATCTCCCAAACCACATGGCATTTAGCTTTGAAATTTGATATGTAGCATCTAGACACACTTAAAAGTATGCCCTATAAGTCTCATGACCTTTGAAGACTTCCAAGATTTGACTCAAAGCTCTCACTTGCATACAAAAAGCATCCATTTTAGCGCATTTTACCTACAAGGGCTCAAAAACAACAAAAGAGTCAAAAGCACCTATTTACAAGTATAAATGGCTCAAGTATGTACAAAATGACGGGAATAATGCAATAATATGGTGCAATCACCCCCTCCAACTTGAACTTTGCTAGTCCCTATCAAGAACTAGCATAAAAACAAAAGCCAAACAAAACAAATAAACTTAACTAATCCACTTTCGAAGGAAAACGCGATTGCATTTAGCGTATGCAATAAGCTTTTAAACCCCTAGGTTCCCCCTAGTGGACGAGTTGTAGTCTCGTGAGGGTTTGCAGAAATGACACCCACAAATAGGAAGAGTACATTCCCCTTATTCACAAATGTCAAGAACAAATTTCAACAAAATGGGCATGCAAAGAAATATATCTTTTCATAAGTTATGCAATGGTTTGAACTTGATTTGCATAGATAAACCCTTGTATTCGTGAAAAGAATCATTCAAATACATCCCAAACCATTAAATGCACCAAACTTAAGCAGAAGAGATGAAAACAAAAATATACAAAACAAAGTAACACTTGAACAAAAATCATTCACAAAAATAAGAGATTGATCATATATAATGTGTGAATGAGAGAGTGCTAGTTAAGTGGAAGGATTGCAACACTATGAGAAGTTATATGTATAAGAGATGCATAATCACAAATGAAAAAGGGAAAAATGAACAACAACATACATAACATAAGAGATGGTTAAATTGCAACAAAAGCTAAACATAAGCAATTCATGGAATCAAATAGGTCTTTTGTTACTCAATAATGCCTTTAGGTTCAAGGATGGAAAACAACAAGAAATGTGATGGTTTTACAACGTGGTATAGGTTGTCTACCCAACCATCACATACACAAAAACCTAACCTATAACACAAGAACACAATACTAAACAACAAACAAAATAATAAACAACCCAAAAACATAAAACCACTAAACCCACAAAATGAAAAAGAACACTGTGCCATCCAACTGTAGCAGAAGAAACTCTAAGTTCATAGGAAATTTGAATGAAAGGTTTTGGGCTTTTATTATTGCAATCTCCTTTTTTTCGCTTTTCTTTTTTTCTTTTTCTTTTATACTTTTTTTTTCTTCATTCTTTTTTTCCTTTTTTTTTTATTGCATTATTCAACCCTTACATCACCAATCATTACAAACTTCATTTCCCTTCTAATGATAATCTGCCCAAACGTGAGACTTGGCACTGACAACACCAAAACACAAATGTACACAACTACACAATCAACACAAATCATCCAAAACCTAAATCACCTAACCTCTACCATTGGGCTTCCTAAGCTAGCCAAGAAAAGGAAACTTGAAGGCTCAAAATTAGGTGCTAGCGGCAACATAACAAGAAAAACTTTAGGCTCAAATAGTCAAAGAAGGCCTAAGATCATTTTCCATGAATCACAAATGTGTATACGATGCGCAACAAAACCATTAATCATGCATATGTTACACGAACATAGGGAACAATGGGAATGATGGTAGTGGAACAAAAAAAAATGGAACAAAGATACAAGGAAAAAGAGAACAACAAATAGAAACAAGGATTACAAACCTTAAGCATGATATTCTTTGGTTCAAAATGTATAATGAATAATTCATGCATTTGCATTAATAGGAAATCACCTACGCAAAAGCATATGCTCAAAACAAGGCATGACTTGGGGATTTATAGATTCACATAAGCATACACATATTGAAACATGTTCAAAAAAACAAAGTGATTAGGGGAATGACTGAAAAAATTTTAAACAAAAATAACAAAACTACCTAAATGTGAACAAACTACCCTTTACATGTGTGAACAACAAGTGTAAACCTCCCCCTCCAACTTGAAATGTGCATTGTCCTCAATGCATGCAAAGAGAAGCATTAAATACACAATTAAAAGGAGAAAGAATGAAAGCACATGTATGTGTTGCGTTAATCCTCTATAACCTGTGAAAATGTTAGTATGCTCACAATAACAAGTAAATGAAATTAAGAAAGAAAAGAAATGAAAAATAACTAAATAAGAAAGATAAAATTTACTATGTACAACCTACTATAAACATATCCTGTCCACCAGGATCAAAAACTGTTCGGATATGTTCCCTATTTTCCAAACACTTCTCAATTGAGTTCCCAAGTGTGGAAAACTCATTCAAGAAGTTGGGAGCAACTTCCTCCACCTTGTCCTTATGTATGCCCTTTCTACTTCTTTGAAAAACTTCATTTTTGCTTGATGGAGCAAATTTTAAAATATAGGGCATTGGGAAAAATTCAAGTCCAGGTGGTTTGGATTTTAGGGGTAAAAACTCCTCTTCAAGAGAGGGAGGGGATAACTCCTCAAACCCAGGTAATGCCCACCCTTTTGTTTCCAACTCTACACTCACCTCCAAGATAGCGGAATTAAATTTTGAATTTTGAGGCACATCACCATCACTATGATTCACATTTGACTCTTTAGGAGTGTCGTTCAAAACATATTTTTCAAAATTTTCACTCCTAAGTGTGGGGATTACCTTAACTTCCCCTACATGATCATCAATGTCATTAAAAACTTCATCAATAGCTTGGGCATGTGAAATTTCTAATTCTGTTTGACTTTGCATTTTACTTTGCATTTCATTTTGCAAGAATTGTTGCAAAGCATCCTCCAAGCTCACTTGAGGTGGTTGGCAAAATGGTTGGTCCTTTGGATAGGGTGGTGGGGCATAATCTTGGTTTGGGTTTGAGTCAAACCCTTGATATCCATGACCATCAAAATGAGAGGAATGACCATCATACTCATAATTTGGTTGGTCAAGAGAGGAATAGTAACTCTTTGGCTCTTGAGAATTAACCTCGTAACCGTTGTACCAATCAAAATTCGAGTTACTATGTTGATTAAGAGCATTAGATTGCTCAAGGTAGACTCTCCTATACATGGGGAGATTAGGACAACCATTAGTGGAATGCCCAAATGTCTCACAAATGGCACAAGCCTTCTCAACTTTGGGAAACAACCCTGACATTCTAAATTTTTGGTTAAACGATCTTTTAATGTCATTATTTGTGGAGGGTTGTTATGTCCCAATGCACTACAGAAATGTGCATTCATGTCCTCTCTTTCCCCCAAATATGAGTATTGGTCATAACCTCCTTGCTTTGAGGCTGGGTCTTGGATAATTTTTTTTTTTGATAGAAAAATTAAAAACAACTACAACTACTATTTACACAAAGAATGAGAAGAACTTCTCGGACTTGTAATGCAATTACAAGTTACCACTAGCTCTTCTTGGACCAATTTAGAATGCTCGCCACTCCCCGGCAACAGCGCCAAAAATGCTTGTCAATTGTGGGTGTGCTCAATAAGTTCCCAAGCGTAGGAATTCATACATCGCCAAACATAATAAATACTGAGGGAGTCCTCAGGTCATCTCCACAGGGAGTGGAACTGGTCTAAATGATCCTTAAGTATTGAAAACCAATGAATGCAAAGAAAGTGTAAAATCATGGGGGGGTTTATTGTTGTTGAGTGTTTTGTAGAGAACTAATTAAATTAAGCTAACAATAATGAAATGTAAATGGTTGGATTCTTGGGTTTCAT
>JAESVK010046719.1:0-10713 GCA_017140935.1 Hamamelis virginiana
TTTTTTTTTTTTTTTTATGTATATTTTGATATTCCAACAAAGTTTGGGGTAATTTGCAATTAAACAAATGTTATTTTTCATATTCTATGTGAAGTGGGGTGATTTTAAAATTTAACAAAATTTGTGATATTTATAAATAAGCCCCCACCTCCCTTGTTTATACCCGTGACCAAACAGCCCCTTAACTATTAACCTTTAAACCCAATACAACCCATTTTTGCTTTCCTTATTAGCATCTGAAAATCATAAGAGGGAGAGAGAGACTCGAAGCTGAGAGTGAGAGAGAGTCCGAGAGAGAGAACTTGAATCCGCGGGTGGGGATTCGCCGTGAAGGTGCTGCAGCCACCATGTCCCGCCGGAGCCGCCGCCGGAGTAGTCGCCGGACTGCAATTCTCGTCGAGGCTAAGGTGAGTTCAAGCTTACTTGGTTGAGATTTCTTCACCCATTTTCCATGCATGACCGAATCTGAATAGTGTGATTTCATATTTACATGCTTTCTCTCACTTTTCTTTCTTTCCATCTCAACATTTATCTAAATCATGAAGAAATTTGGGGAAAATGTTGGTTTCAAAGCATATATGCATGTCCGATTCTCCTTTACTTTTACGGCATGTTCAGATTTGGGATGATCTAATGCTAGCCCTTGGATTTTCGAATATGGATTAGAGTTTGATAAAACTCATGGGTTTTAAAATGATTTCAAAAGCATACATGCACACAATTTCGGGTTCCTTGAGTTTTATTTGGGGATTTTGAAACATTTATGCATTATTATGGATTCGGGGTTGAGCAAGTCAAAAACCTTCCTATTTATACTTCATTTTGGAGTTTGGGAAATAGACCAAGAATGATTTATGTCTGCTTGAAGTGTCTCTGCTATTAGGATGGTTTAAAAGTTCGATTTTCAAGTGATTGAACTAAGGAGGCCGTGAGCAGCAGCCATGGCTGCTCAAGTTGAGCTCGGGTTTGGGGTTTTGTAATTTATAAATTCCGAATATGTGAATTTCAAACTGATTTAAAGTTTTTAAATGATGGTTCGAAGTTAATCTAAACTAACAGTGGCTAGAGTTGTGACTTTGAAGGATTTTAAACTCCTAAACTCTTTTTTTTTGGGTTTTTAAAACTTTGATCTTCATTTTCATGGTAGATTTCATGAAAGTATGTATTTAAATGATAATTTCCATGCTTTTGAATCTGAGTTTACACTTGTGGAAGAGTTTGGTGAAACTTATGGGTTTTAAAATGGCTTTTCAGTCATGTATACAAACAGTTTCGGGTCCCTTGGGTTTTGATTGTTAAAAATTCTGATAAATCTTTGTTAAAGCTCCTCTCCTTTTTAATTTTGATGGCTGCATTGTTGTGTAATCCCTGTTTAATTTAAGAGACTTGATATATTAGTGAGGTTCAGCAGCTTGCTTATGGGTTATGTAAAAATACATGAGCTTTATTATTGGGTTGAGCATGTCCTTGGTGGATTTGTACACAATGTGCCTTGATTTGAGTTTTGGTTGGTAATCTTGGGTGTTTTGAGAGTTTTCTGAGTTGTGTATGGTATTATGAAAAAGGGTTGATGAAGTTTTGAAGTATGCTTGTAGTTTTAAGAGGTGCTTGGGGTTGTTCTTTAGATTTCAAGCTTTGAACTTTCTTTTGGGTCTTTAAACGTTAAGTCTTTTGTTTCATGGTTATTTAAATTTAAAACATGGTTAATCTTTGCAAAAACCCATCCTTTTTATGTTTGGCTTGCTACATGTAGTTGGAACTCATGCTTGTAATGGAAGCTTGGTAAATTAGTGATGTAGTAAGGCTTATTGTGGACTAAAAGTGTAAGTCAAGTGTTTTGAAAATGTTTTAAGTTGGATTTAGGTTCTAGTATAAGAAATTTAAGCTAGGTAGTGTTTTGATAAGGTTGGGTGAAGTTGGAAATCATGTTTCAGCCATATGTTTTACTGCAAAACAGGACATTACCGATAATGGCCTATGCCATTATCGGTAATGGAACCTAATGGTGTTTTTCTTCCTTGTTTTCCCTTAAATCTTCTTTTCATCATAACTTTATCATATGAACTTCGTTTTTGACGTACTTTATATGCATGAAAAGCTGTCGAGTTGCACTTTCTAAATTTTGAGGTTTTGAGGTCAAACTATTTTTAGAAAGAGAATTATTCTGGAAATGCCAGATTTGCCCCTCGTGTGTGCACTTTGTCTTCTTTGGCCTATATCCTCAAATCCGCTTTTCTTTTGGCCATGGAATTCAATGTGTGGTAGCTTGACACACTTGGGAGCATGTCTTGGAAGTTTTGAGTCTTTTGTTGTGGCATTTTGGGGTTTTGACCCATAGGGTTGCGAGTGAGCAGTTTTGAGAGTCGTATTGCTTTACTTTGAAGCTGTGGATGCTTGTGCTTTCTTTTGATCCTTCTTGCTTGCATTATTGTCTGTTTCTCAGATTTGATTTGGGCCCTTTGGAGGACCACTTGCATTGGTGCATAAGCATTGCATTGGGGAGGCTCGTGGAGCCGCAAAGGGTTGGAAATACCGTTGCATTGAGGTAGGGATAAGTAACCTCTTACTGTAATGATAATATGTCTGTTTTACAACTGTTTTTGAAAACTACATGAACACAGATGTTAAACACATTTGAGAATGGTATAACTTACAAATGTTTGAGAACCTTACGGATTATTAGCTTGTTAAATAGATACATGGAATATACTGGTTTAAAGACTATTGAATTGTGTGGCATGTTTATGAAATGAGAACTAAGGCACAGAAATGAAATGTTTTGAGAACTTGTTTATATTTCCTGGCAAACTACTTAGAATTGGGTATTATGTGTATGTGTATATAAAACTGGGGAACAGGCTTTCCAAATGCAGGTTTTATGGAAACACTTGATAAGGGCATATAGTGATAACTGTTTATGTATATACACAATATAAATACTTGGTCTAAAGCTCATATGCCTGATTTTTTAGATATATCTATATAAAAGAAAGATGTTGAGAGTTTCTTACAACTGTTCTCTTGACTTTTGGGTTTGGAGCGAATATTTTGAAATGGGAATCAGCCAGGGTACAAAAGTGAATATATATATGTATATATATATATATATATATATATATATATATGTATTTGAATAATGACGTGTCTTGAGGCTCATTTTGTATATAAAATGATGGCATATGGTTTATCTATTTCACTCCTGTTTTTGGATAATGGTTATGATTGCTTTGAAATAACACTCGATACTTTAAATATATGCCACATATTATAACTTTACCTGCTAGCTTTGGAAATTGGTTTAAAAGTACATTCTTATTGCTTCTCTTGCCCATTTGAAAATGATTTATATTATCGTGCTGTTATGCATGGTTTAGGCTCGGTTGGTATACAGGGAGACTATTTAAGGGCCCATGGTCCTGGGTGGAGCCTTAGTGCGGACCCGAAGTATATAGCCCCGTAGTGGCTCGACAGTTGGCCATGTGTTTTAGGCAACTGGTCGGTTATCCTCGAGAGGTCAGACCCCGTAGTGGTCGGTTTCGGCTGTCGTTGTGCCGGAGGCTTGTTAGCCTAGAACAACGTCCTGATATACGTTCCGTGAGCCTGGTCTTCGAAATTGATGGGTATTATATTGCATTTATAACTGTTCAAAACCCACACCATTTACGTTATTGAACTTTGGACTGAATATAGAACTACTTGACTTAAGCTTTTCACTGAAAGACCACACAAGTTTATAACTGCGTTATCTACGGTTTTATAAACGATATAGAAACTACGTTTATTTAAAATATTCCATGTATCACTGTATTATCGTTATTTGTAGAAGTTATCTTATTCCTACTGAGCAAGTGGAAGCTCACCCCTGCTTTTATGCAGCAAATTACAGGTTGGCTCGGGGTTTGCATACATGATTTGAGACAAGCCTCTATTCGAGGATTATTAGATGACTGCATGGTCGATTCTGCATTGGGCCTGCATGTTATTGAGCTGTGTAGTATTTATGTTTTCTTGATTTTGGAATTTGCCATTGTTTGTGGCATAACCTATTTGCCAGGGATGTTGGCATTATTATTATTTGATTTATTATTATTGTATAAGACGTTTGGGACATTTGTATGAGCATAACATTTCATATAGTTAATTATGCCTATATTTCTTATCTCTCATAAGGATATATGAATGAGCAGGTCAGGTTGTACCTCTATCTTGACACGTGTTGACCTATCCGGAAGGGTCAGTACGATTGTTAGGTTGGGGCGTTACACATGAGATATAGCCAAGTGTAACGAGAATAATCATCGATAAAGATCACAAAATATTTTGATCCCCCCATGGTCGGAACAGAAGAAGGACCCCAAATATCAGAGTGAACTAAATCAAAAGGTGCGGAAGAAATAGAAGTACTATGAGGAAATGGTAAGGCAGGTTGTTTTGCAAGTTGGCAAGATAAACAGTCTAAATGGTCATGACTAACAGAACTTAAAGAGCCACTAGAAATTAAAGACCGTAAAGGACCAACCGATATATGCCCAAGACGAGAGTGCCATAAATGGAGTGAGGAAGGAGAAGAAGCTGGAGCAGCAATCTGATGAGTTGGAGAAAAGGTGTGAAGACTGATGAGCTCAAACAGGCGACCAACTTTACGACCAGTCCCAAGAGTCTGTCCGGTCTGAGGATCCTGTACAATACAACCAGAACGAGAGAAAGTAACAGTAAGACCCATTTCACAAAGTTGACCCACAGAAATAAGATTAAGAGTGAGTTTGAGTAAGAGATATGTATCAGAAAGAGATATATGAGAGTGAGAAACTTGTCCTGTATGGCTTACTTGCATGTGGGAACCATCGGCAGTATGAATGGGTGGAATATGAGAAGAAGAATGTTTGGTAGAGAAAATAGTAGGATCAGATGTCATATGATTGCTACATGCAGAATCAAAGAACCAAGAGGAGTTACCTGTCGTAGTAGTAGAGAGAGCAGGAGAGAAAGTAGTACCAGAATATGAGACAACTTTCTTGAGAAAGGATTCAAGATCAGCAATAGTAATAGGTGAATTAGGATCTCGAACAGATAAATTCTCCGTGGCCGGGGCAGTGGCAAAAAAACTATGATATCGGGAGGTGGCCATTATGTGCAAAACTCAACTAAAGAAGCAGTATCTCGAACAATGGAGCCCAAAAATGGAATCAGGAGGCCGAAAAACCTTAGGAAGCACCTTCGCTGAAAAACGGTGGATTTGAGATTAAAAAAAAACAGCTGATGAGACGAAGAAGTGTAGTGTAGAAGCAGAATCTTGAAAAACGGATCCCAAAAACAGATTTAGGATGTCAAAATTAGTGGGGAAGGGGTCTTTCGGGTTGACACGTGGCACAAGGGAGTGCTGACACGTGGCAGAATGATGTGCTGACATGGCAGTGTATGAAGAGGACAAATGGCAGAGATGTTAGGGACAAGGTTGCTGACACGTGGTAGAGGAGCTGACGTGGAGTATTGCTGACATGGCAGGTCAACGGGTCTGGTCAGTCAACGGGTCGAAGTTGATGGGTCAAAAATCGGGTCGGGTCGGGTCGGGTCCGATTGTGATGACATGGCAGTAGTGACGTGGCAGTGGTGACTTGGCAATAGTGACATGGCAGGGCTGACTGGGCAGGGCTGACCTCAGCTGACGTCAGCTACACGGAATTGAGGGATCGGCACGTGAAAGCGCGTGAGATTTGGTGTGAGAGTAGATTTGACCCGCGCTTCTTTGGGCGGCGCGTGAGGGCGCGTGCGGCGGTGGTTTGGGCTGATTCCGGTGGATTTTTGTAGATCGGAGGATGACGAGTCTTTTGAGGGGTAGGTTGATAGATTTGGGTTGCTGGGAGGTGGTGTTTTGTGGTTGGACAGATTCGAGAGATAATTTCCGGCTGTGTTTGAGGCCCTGACGGCGGTTGTTGGTGGTGTTTGGTGGTGGGGCAGTGGTAGTAGGCTGGTCGGCGGTGGGGCAGTGGTGGTAGGCTGGGTTAGCTAGATATCTAGCTCTGATACCATGTTGAGAAACCAAGATCCAACTTAATAACTTAAGTTACCAAGTGGAGGGTCTCTAGAACTTATTAACCAAGCTTGGGTGGTGTGAGAAACCGATGTGGGACAAATCTTTTAACACTCCCCCTCGCGTACAGCTCGGATGTACGCGGGCGATGAAACTTTGAGCCAGAGATTTGGTAGGCTTAGGAGTTTCTGGATAAAAGAGGCCCCCGAGCATTGAGATATAGGATAGATACCGCATACAGCCCGGGTTGTATGCGGGTGGACGAACCCTGAGTCTGAGAATGGAAGAAGGCCCTGGGCAGTGATACGGGAGTGAAGGGAATGGAAAATATGAGCCCACCCAAGACCTAACTCTGATACCATGTTGAATGAGAGAAAAGTATAAACTCTGTATTAAATAATGTGATTTGTACAATGTAGTAGTGAGCCTTATATAGGCAACTGACAACTATCCTATATTATACCGTATATGGTCAACTATACCGTATATACAATATATATATATATATATACATTAACTGATGATTATTATTGGGTTAAAATTTACATTTTTATTAATTAGAATCGTTTTGCCTTCGCTTGCTACTTTCTCATTACACTCAGAGTAAATACATCATAGTAAACGTAGGGTCTGCTTAGGCTGTAGTAGTGTACTTGCCCATAAACTTTATCTTCCCCCTTCCCCCACACACCTAAATGCACCCCAATATGGGCCCCAAAAATTAATTCTCTTACAGTTGGAAGTCGACCTTCTCAAGTCCAAAGGCTTTACGGATGACTATTGTTATTAGGTCTGTATTGGAGCGCTTGGAGGGTTTTCTCCTTTTTTTTTTTTGTGTAAACATTTCATTCATTGCAACATTAACTTACTCGAATCATGAGCTATCTTGTTTCATTTAAGAATAAGCATTCCTTATTTAGAATAAGCTATCTCAAATCTAATAATTTCTTTTCTTGTAAATGGTTCTTTCAAAAAATTTACGCTTCTTTTGCTGAACCCATCTCTTAAATTCCAAGTTGATTTGAGACTCCATAGTGCTTCCTAAAGTTAATGCTTTGGCTTGGACAATGGCCCACAATAAGGTGACTATTTTTTATATGTTTCAGAAGAGCAGACCTAACAAAGCCATATCTCACTGATGTTCTATTAGCATAGTGGCATGTATTCTTATTTTTAGGGAGAGTTCTTGGGTTGTGGGGTTGGTGTAGGGTTGTATTGTTAGAAAAAAAAAAAAAAAAAACCCCCTCTCTCCTAGTAAGTATAATTCGAGTGTTTTGGTTTTCTTATCCTTTTTGTTTCACAATTAACAGAGACTTCTCGATCCTCTTTTTTTTCTCTCATAAAATTGTTGTTTATTGGGGGAAAAATGGGAAAAGAAAAGAAAGGAAAACCAAAATGGAATGAATTCTTTTTCATGTCTCTCAACACCCCCTAACCCACTGACAGCTCTTTTATAATTGACATTTGATTGGATTTGTTTATGCAAAGCTTGATCACTTTTGTTTTTTGTGTTGGACAAAAGGCATGAGATAGGGAGAGCAAAGAAGATAGTTCCGTGTCCTCCTCCCGTCCCTTGTGCTTGCTATACGCTTCCATTTTACGAACCAAGTGGCCATTCAGCACCAATGGCAGATGACTGAAACCAAGTAATTACAATAATATTGTATGGCTTGAGACTTTTTTTTTTTTTTTTGCTATTCTAGTATCCTGGGCCTGCTTACTTGCACCAGACTAAATCCTGCACTTCGAACATGACTTTCAAAACAAGGCTTGCGCCTTGCGGTCCGTGGCCCGGGATATTAATAGTTAGTGGGAGTCTAACTCAGAACTAGAGATTTGGTACGTCCTTAACCCTGCTTGCTCAATTATTAAGCTACCCACCATTGGGTTGGCTTGAGACCATTTTTATCAACTTCTTCAACACGCTAGGGATATTGATATGGGAAAGCAGTTGGTCCAGTTCAATCCGGCCAGTTGGGATAATATTTAATTAGATCAAAGTCGAGTGAAACTAAATATATCTCGATCACGTCCTCTTGCCATTATAAATATACTAGATTTAATCAATTTATATTTACTATTCTCGCTTAGGGAGCATAGAAAATTCAAGATTTACATGCACGAAATAAATGGATTTTCTCTTCTTCCGAAAAAAAAAAAAAGAAGAAGAAGAAAAAAGACAGTATATAAGAATGATATCTAATTTTGTGCTATTAGGTGACGATAAAGAAACCAAAACTACTGTAATTATGAATTTATAATAATAGATCAATTCACATAATTCTTTAAAATAAGGAATTGACCAAATTTTCATCAATTAAATTATGAAAGAGACCTTCTAGTATCAACCCTCAACTCAAGGTACACATCTCTTAGAGTGAATGAGTTAGTTGCACTATCTATATTTACTTGAGTATCGGAATTATTTGACATATAACAAGCTGTCATTAATTAATTGGAAGAATTGCTACAAAATCTATGACCTTTTATCTTTTTTTATCTGTGGGATATTTTTATCTTTTTACCAATGGGATGAAAAAATAAATAAAAAAGGATTAGAGTACATGTCTCATAAATTAATTTGATAATCTCAAAATGTAATCATTGGTATTATAATTAGATAAAAAAAATAATAAAAAAAAAAACTTTTCAAGTACATTGACATTAACGTATAAATTTCTATTATTTATCATGAAATATCTTGCAAATTAATAATACATTCAAGTGAATTTCATGTGACTAGTAACCCTTCCAAGACTAGTAAAAGTGAGAATATCATCATAAAAAACGAAGAAGAAGGCAACATTAGCATTATTTATTATGAGAATACAGGAGTTAAAAAAACAAAAAAAAAAAAATTTGAATTTTGATATAATTGTTTATATCTCTTTATCTTTGGAATGAGATTCCAAATTATATGTCCCCATTTTTTTATTTCCCTAACAATAATTTTAAAAAAATTTTATCAGTAAGAATACATAGTGCTAAATTAATGGATTATGAATTGATTTGAACAACCATTTTTTCCTCATCAAGGTGTCTGAGCAATTGCCGTCCGTGTGACGGCAGGTAACACAGTAGGGAGGGAGGGTGGAACCATTAAACGTCACTGACACGTGGTCAGTCTGGGTGTTGGGGGGGACAATTAAGCGTCACTGACACGTGGTCAGTCTAAAATGCAGTGAAGCAGTAGCTAAATTGTGGGCCCCACAGCTTGGCAGTGTATTCCAGTTGGGACTACGCACCTTTCGGTTTTTACAATGGGGGACCACACAACGCGACCCAGTTGGCGCGTTTACTTCAAAACCGGCGGTACCCCTTCACCTTTATGGGTTTCGAAACACGCGCTTCCGTCTGTCCCAGACAGGAAATGTAGAGAGAGAAAACGGAGTCATATTCTTCATATATGGTCCCTCCCTAGAACGATTCTTTTCCACGTGTACGAACCTGATTCGCGATCTCTAAACGCGCATGCTTCTATGTGGTCCTCGCCTGTGGTCCATGAACTTGCGTTCGACATCTGTCCTACCGACGGTTTGACGTCACTGTCCCGTCTCTGACCGAGAACGAGGAAGGCGGCTTAATTTGGAGTTTTTTGCAAGTGTATGTTCCAATAAAATAAAATGACAAGATTAAAAAAAATTCAAAAAATAGGTGTAGCCGCATCTACGGCTTCAAAATTTATTTTTCTGTTTTTTTTTAAATATTAAATATATTTTTTCAAAAATATATTTTTTAATTTGTGTCTATTAAAAGTCATATATAAGATAAGAAAAATATTAAAATTATCTAAAATAATGCACGTCCAACAATTTTTAATAAAATAAATAAAATTATGTAACAATAATATTTACCTAAATAAGCTAATCAATTTCACACGTTTTTTAAATGTTGAAAACTACTAATAAATGTCATACTATTAATATTTGTAAACTTTAGGTATTTATATTATTTAATAAATGAAACACTGTTAAAATTTTAAAAAAATTTAAAACAGTTTGGTATGATTTAAATGGGTTGAATTTTTAGTGAAACCAAACCAACCCAAAATTTAAAATAGTTTGATTTTCTCTAACAAAACCTCTATAGGACCAATTGTATAACATAATTTGAAAAATCGATCATTAGATTGGATACTCCTATTATGTATGTTAGGCCTACCAAGAATCACAGTTATCCAACGGTCAGTTTTTTTTTTTTAAAAAAATTAATTGTAAAAAAATGATGATATTTTAAAGAATAAAACAATGACAGATTTTTTATAACATTTTTCAAAAAATGATGGATAGGTCTAACATATATAAAAAGAGCATTTAATCTAACATTTATTTTTTTAAAATTTATTTTACAATCGACTCTACGAAATTACCATATACAAAATATACCTTATACTAGTATCTTCTTATATGTATAATTCCATAATTAATTTTTTTTAAAAATTTATTGTAATCTTATTGTGTTGAAAATTTTACATAAGATGTAACTGGTAGAACATTATATAAGAATGAAATAAATAGAGAAAAGCATAGAAAAAACGTTGAGATAGGTTAAAAAATAAAAAATCTTAAGGAAAAGCTAAAGAAAAGGCTTTGTCAGGAGATTGAGATTGGTTAAAAAAAAAAATCTTAAGGAAAAGCTTTGTCAGGTAATTATCCCAAAAAGAAAAAAAAAAAAAAAAAAAA
>JAESVK010046720.1:972-11762 GCA_017140935.1 Hamamelis virginiana
AAAAAAAAAAAAGATATTACATGTTGAACGGATGTTTATGTTGGATATCCTAACCCTTCGTAAAGTTTTAGCTAATCCTTAAAGTGGTTCTCTTTCTTATTTTTTTTCTAAATAATTCTGTTAGCCTTATGACTTCCACCCTTGTTGGTTGATTTTGATGATAACAATTATTGTCTTGTGATTCATCTTGTGTTTATTTGCAAGCATGAATTGTGGTAAAATTCATGATGATCTTTGTATCTTTGTATCGTGGACTTATTCTTGCATCATGGATTTGTTTTACCTACCTAAAATATGCATATGCTTTTTTAGTAATATTATGCATATATGCATTTGTTAGGGGAGCCACAAATCTTTGTTTGATTTATTTATTCTATATGCAAATTGTGCTCAATGTTTGTCATCAACAAAAAGGGGGAGATTGTTAGCCTTATGGCTTCCACCCATATTTGTTAAATGATTTTGATGATAACAAATATTGTGTTTTGATCTTTCATATGCATATGAATACATTGTTGTATTGCACATGATAATATTGTTGTATTACATATGAATATATTGATATATTACATATGAATATTTTGATGTTTATTCATGTTTATAGCCAAACATTTTTGAATGAATGTTTATTGTTTGATAATGTCATAATTGTTACTTGATTAACATTGTCATATTTATTGAATGTTTGTTTGGCTAACCTTATTGATTAATAGACATTATCCTGTAGTTCTTGTATATCCATTTTGGTATATGTGTTTATAAGAACAGGATTCAAGTTGTCAATGAAGAAGACTCAAACCATCATGAAGCTCTTGCACTTTATTGAACCTTATGTGGATGTGAATATGTTCCATATTCACTTAAAGACTTTGAAGAGCTATTGTATTGATGCAATCCTATCATGAGCCACAACATTATTGAAGTGTAATGATGAAGCCAAGCAAGCCTAGCACAAGCCAAGCTCAAGTGTTGAAGATTTTGCTTTTGTTCTTATGTGAGTGCTTAGGATTTATTTTGTAAATCTCTCTATAGGATGAACTAATTGGCTCAATTGACTATAACTTAAAGACCATAAGTTTTAACTTTGGAAAATCACATTTTGGTCAAAATTTGTTTCAAACTCTTAATAGGCTTTGTGGACTCAAAAGACAATGTTTTATACTTATAGTTTTGGCCTAAACATCTTTGGAAAACATTTTAAACTTGCCCAAAATTGTTTTGGAACACTTAGTTAACTTGCGCAAGTGTTTATGTTGATTTTGACTTGGAAATTTCACAATATTGACATTGCAACTTCCCTAGTCGACTAACTAAGTTAGTCTTAGTCGACTAAGTGAAGTCATGAAATGATGATATGAGAAATTCTAAGTTAGTCGACTAAGCACCCCGGTCTAGTCGACTAATGGTTTCCTAGTCGACTAATCTTTCCTTGCTAGTCGACTAATGGCAGGTCCAGAGAGCATGTTTTTGTTGCAAAGTTGCTAGTCGACTAATCGCCCGTGGCTAGTCAACTAATCGATCCCGGATCAAATTTTCCAAAAATGTTTTAAGTTGGTAGTCGACTAACACCCCTGGTCCTAGTCGACTAACAAACCCAGAAAATTTGTTCAAATTGTTTTTGATTAGCTAGTCGACTAACTCATTTGTCCTAGTTGACTAACCGTGCCCGAGAAGTTAAAATGCTTTGAAAAATAGCTTGCTAGTCGACTAACCTCCTTGTCCTAGTCGACTAACCAATGTTCTGCAACTTCAAATGGCTCTATTTTTGTGCATAACGGCCATATTCTTTTGTGGGCTTATTTATACTCATTTTATGAGTCTTGAATAAAAAAATGATCATATACAAACACATATCAAACTAGTTGACATCATCCTTGTGTGATTTAATCACTTTAGTTCATCATTCTCTCTTAAGCAAATTAGTTCACATCTTTGAGAGATTCTAGTGAGAGTTTTATTATTGTACATCATCTACTCTTGAAGGAGCTTTCTCATTGTACTCATTATTCATCTTGTAATCTTGTGAGTTGCAAGGGTTGAGTGAATCCCTTGTAGGTGAGAATCTACCACCTTGAAAGTAGATTGTGGGTAAGTGTTTTCCACCTTTGAAAGAATGCAACTTGTAAAGGTTTCTCCACCTTGAAGGAGTGATCCATAGTGGATTGTGGAATCCTCAAGACGGGACTCTTGAGGCATGGACGTAGGTGGAGACCGAACCACGTTAACTCTTGTGTTTGAATCTCTCTAACTCTGCTCTTGCATTTCAATTTATATACTTGTTATATATTGTTGAGTTGTGATTCTTTCTTGTTCATTCATTTCCAATTAAATTTGTTAACTTGTTTATATTCTGCTAAATTTAATTTGACCTAATTTTTTATTTGGTAATTTTTGTTAAAGTTTGCATTACCTCTTTTCACCCCCCCTCTAGAGGTATATACTTGGGCTAACAAATTCTATGTAACAAAAAAAAAAAAAAAAAAAAAAAACAAAACAAAACAAAAATATTTAAATCATGAAAGGACTAGCTTTTTGAAAAATATGGTAAATGTTAGCCCAAGTATATACCTCTAGAGGGGGGTGAATAGAGGTTAAAGAAATTTTTCAAATTAATTACCAAATAAAAATTATGGTTCAATTAAATTCAGCGGAAGATAAGGTTTGAATCACGATATAACAAATGATACAACAAGTAAATTGAATAACAATTAATATATCAATTATATGAATTGAAATGCAAGAGATAGAGTTAAAGAGATTCAAACACATGTGTTTTAACGTGGTTCGATCTCCGCCTACGTCTACGCCTCAAGAGCCCGGTCTTAAGGATTCCACAATCCACTATGGATCACTTATTCAAGGTGGAGAAACCTTTACAACTTGCCTTCTTTCAAGGTGGAAGACAACTCACCCACAATCTACTTTCTATGTAGTAGATTTTCACCTACAAGGGTTACACTAAACTCTAACAACTCACAAGATTACAAGATGAGGTTTGAGTACAATAAAGAAGACTCCTTAAAGAGTAGAAAATGTACAATATTAAAACTCTCACTAATATCTCTCAAAGATTAAGAACTATTAAAGGGCTCAAGAGAGAATGATGATTCAAAGTGATTAAATCACACAAGAATGATGGATACTAGATAAGCTTGAGTTTGTGTACGTATAATCGTTAGCTTGTTTAAGACTCATGAAATGAGTATATATAGACCCCTCAAAAGACATGGTCATTAGAAAGCAAAACAGAGCCGTTTAGGTTTGTTAAAAACTAGCCGTTATTGAGTTCAGGGCTCGGTTAGTCGACTAGGAAAGGGTTGTTAGTCGACTAGGGATTTTGAGTTCGTAAAACAAAGCCACTGTCTCAAACAGTCGACTGTTTTACTCAGACAGTCGACTGTCTTGAACAAACAGTCGACTGTTTGAGTAAAAATACTCAAAAACAGTCTTTTTCAAAAGTCTAAACATATGCTCAACAAAACCACTTGTTCACACAAGTCTTGGCAAGTTCAAAGATGATTTCCAAAAGATGTTTAAGCCAAAACAAGATGTATAAAAGCATTTTGTCTTTTGGGTCCATATAGTTCACTATGAGCTTAAATCGATTTGAGACCAAAAAGAAATTTTCCAATGATAAAACCTATGGTCTTTAAGTCATTCTAAAATGAGCCAATGTAGTTCAATTCTAATTGAGAGATGTAAAAATAAAGTCCTAAACACTCACACAAGATATAAACAAAGTCTTCATAAGCTTGAAATCTTCAAATCTTGTGCTAGGCTTGATTGGCATGAAATCGGCTTGAGATAGGCTTGAGCAAGACTTCATCTTTGAATGGTTCTCTTCATGGTCCTTAGTGAATATATGACTATCCATATTCACATGGGGGCACACTTGGAGAGCATAAGCTTCATGGTTGCTTCAAGTAATGTTGAATGTCCATCTTTGTTGAAAGGCTCAAATCCTATTTCTTATAAGCAAGAATGTAAAATGAAGAATATGCAAGAAACATAGGATAAACAAGTGTTCAACAAAGTTAGCCAATACATCCATTCAATAAAATAAGCCACAAGTCCATTTGAAAGGTTTGACATAGATCAAAATGTTCAATGAGTGTTCATATGCATAATCATAACACAATGTTTGTTATCATCAAAATCATACGATAAGGTAGGATAAATCATTTACCAAAATATGATTGAAGCAATAGGGCTAACAATAAATGTTAACTATAATTAAATATTCACATAAAGTTTTTTTAGAGTGATATATATGCCCTCATGTTCAATATTTAATGCTATTTTTATAAAAGACTGAACTAAAAGTTGAGGACATGAAATTCGGTGTTACCTCGCTTACCATTAGTATAGGTATAGGTATAAATGCTTTTTATTTTATTTTTATTTTTTCATATATATATATAGCTTCATTCACTTAATGAATTGATTAAATTAAATGGACCACTGGCCGTAGCAACTTAATTATTTTAAATTTTTATTTTTGTATATTATTTTTATTTTTAATTTTTGTAATTTTCTTATCTCTCTCTCAACTTCTACTTCTTCACTTTTATAATTTAGTAGATCATTTGTGAAGCTTTAAGTAAAACTTTAAATTATTAACATTAAAGAAACTAAAATTAGCTTTAAGTGAAACTTTAAATTATCAACATTAAAATTAAGTCGATTTATATATTTAAGGCACCGTTTTGTTTTTTTGTTTTTTTGTTTTTTGATAGGCAATAGGTTATATTATGTTAAGATAATGAGAAATTACAAGCAGTTCACTACCATACCAACATAATCCAAGAACCCACCCAGGGGACAAAACACCCATCCCTTAAATACATGATCCCAGCAATCCCCTAAGAAAACCAGAAAAAGACCAGAAACACAAAATCAAAAACAGAGCAGATCCCCTATAAACAAAATAAAGAAAAAAAAAAAAAAAAACAAGAACATATCCTCTTAGCTATGAGCTTTCCTTTTGACACATCAAAATATCCTGGCTTGCAGCAAATCACCAAGAACCTCTTAAATATGGCATTGAATCTGAAACAAAATCCTCTTGTCATCAAACATCCTCACCCTCTCCTTATACCAGCAAAGATGTTGAGACAGAAACAATAACAGTCTAATAGCAATTTATACAGCAACCCCTATCAAACTCGCCTATGCAACCTAATAGCCATTTGTACAGCAAACCCTTCTCAAACTCGCCTGAAGCCTTCCTCCATAGTCTCATAAAGAATCATCCTCTACAGATTCAACATAAACACAGAGGCTAGCCCAACAATCCATCCATAGCTAGGGCCAGTGTAGCTCCTAGCAAGTTAAAACCATCATCAGATTCTTGATAAGAAAAAAGACCCGAATAGAGCCTATTAACAAATCAGCACAACCAGAATTTGCATAATACTAAAACCAAAGAAATCAAACAACAACACGGCATTTCTAATCTGAAATCCCAAGGAGCAACCATGCTAAAACCGCCAATCTGGCTGAGAGCTCCAAAAGAGCACCCATATATAAAAGATCCATCAAAACAACCATGAATTACAATTCAAACAGAGGCACACCCCAGCCAACCGAGAATCCAATTTTAAAATGCTACCAGCAAGCATATATAATACGAACCAATAACAAGAACTCCTCCAAACACCCATATATACTCAAAGCTTCAGACCAAAGCATTCAAAAGCTAATCCATCTGACACCAGCTATTTACACCAGCTTTAATTACATCTAGATAGCAAAGACCCACTTTAGCCCACCATAACCACCAACCGAAGCACTATTAAAAAACCAATCCCTGCTGAAATCAGCCAAGACGCACCCACAGCACATCCAAAGTACAAATAAACCATCTCCTCCACAACCTAAGCAGAGAAAATTTATGATACATTACCCATCACCAGCAAAAGATCAAGACCAATATCAACCGATTCACCAGCACACCCAGAAGATTCAAGACAACCATACCAAAGAGAAACAATTAACAACCCACATGACACATCAGAAATCCAGCAAAGCAGCACGCTACAACCAACATAGACACCCACAAGGAAAACCAATCATATTAAGACCCAACAGAGCACCCAGAAAATACCTATAGCCATGCCTCCATTGGAATACATCTACAAACACCTTTCTTTACGAAAAAATCAGCCATACCATTAACTTCCCTTGGCACTTTAATAATATTGACCGATCCAAAATCAGCCATAAGATTATGCACCTCATTGATTACAAATCTATATTTCCACATATAAGCATCCCCCAGCAATCTTCGAATCTGATTCAATTGTAATACACCCCTTAGACTTCCATACCGATTTTGCAACCAGCTGAAGGGCTTCTTTGATAGCTAATAACTCCGCCAGATTTGAGTCAACAATGCCCACTGAACGAGAGACAATGCAGAGGACACAACCAACATCATTTCTCAGAACCCCTCCAATACCTCCAGGACCCGGTTTACCTATAACTTGACCCTTTGCAACAATCTTCCACTATTAAGAATGTATCATCCCAGAGAAGGCAAAGACTACCAGCTGAGCCACTAGCAGGAACCCATTCTGCATACCAACCTTTCAACCCAACAATTTGAGCAGTTGAAATCCCGTCAGTGTCTTCCAGCTTTGTTTCCTGAATTCCCACAATATTTGCCCTTTGTTCCTTTACGAGGCGCCTAAGAACCCTCTTCTTTAATTTACTACCCATTCTTCTGATGTTCCAATAGATGAAACGCATTTTGCACAATGCTCTACACAACTCTGATACTGATTAAACGGTCAGATCATTGGACACAAACCCTTCCCGCCACCTCCTCTCCTTTTTTTAGAAACACCTCATCTTCATTGTGAAAATTCACGTCTAGCAGACAACCTAGTTCCATATTTTCTTCAGCTGTGTTCCTTAGAACCTCATTGCGATTCAAGATGTCATTGTTTGAGACCAATTCTTCCTCATCGATACCATCCACTAAGTTATTTCCGCCTACGTTACTTTCTGATCTAGTTTTCTTCCCCTTTTTCTTGGTTCCCCTCTTTTTTCCTTGTCTTCCCCCTTTCTTCTTGTCTTCAATCTCCACCAGCAGCTTAAACTTCCTTCCCATACGCTGATGAGATTCCGAGCAGCATTGATCTTTCTTAACGAGATTGAACTGAGCTTTCACGCCACCATCAATTTCCTGATCATCAACTTCGCAGGATAAGGTTTGTTCTTTAGACCCCAAAATCCCCAAATTTTCGGCTTGTATGTTGACTTTAGATCCACTGTAATACTTTTCAGGTTTTAAGATAGGTGCATTCGGTTTTGGATAAACCCCAGAACAGCTCATACCTTTAGAACCCGATCCACCCACTAAGTGCAGCCCCAGACATTTAGAATCCAATCCACCCACTGAGTGCAACCCAATATCGTAAGTGTGACCCAATTCAGCCCATAGCCCATCTAATGAGTCCAAATTCTGGTCCCCAACGCATTGTGCTTCACTACCTTCATAACTATCTTCCTTCAAACAACCACCTTCAGCAGTTGTGATTTCATTGGCCGAACTATATTTCTCCTCACCATCTTTTTGATGACTCTTCGATTCCTCCCTCTGATTTGAATTCGAATTAGAGATAAGTTTAGGCTCCAACTATATCAAGTTTAAAATTGATTTTTCAGTGCCATGTAGACAATTTTCCTCCACTTCATTCCTCATTGATTTGTCATCTTCACTTCTACCCAGTACATCTACATTGCCTTCATCCACCTCAGCAACACCAACTTCCACCACATTATTTTCCTCCTTTCTCCCTCTACGAACTGGTACCTGAGTTACCTTTTCATCATTGTGCTGAAGACCATCATAATTCTTATCATTTAACTCCTTAATGCAATTAATTTCACCATCTTCATACTTTCCTGAATAGATAAGATCCTCATCCTCACCCTCACCGAAATACCAAAAAAAAGGGCAACCCGGCTCCTCTCTCACACAGATTGTATACAGCTCCGCATTAGCATTCAACAACAGTATTTTGTGAATTGGTTTATGCACAGAGGTGGTAACAAGGACTCTTGCCATGTATAAGACATTTTTGTTAACCATAAAATTATCCAATGATATGACATTTCCAAAATATTTGCCAAGGTTTGTAAAATTGGTTTCACACCACGCACTAATTGGAACGCCTTCCATATTCAGCCAGCACATTCTCTGATTGCTAAACCACGGCTCCTTTCGATCCATAACGTTTCTAACATACTTGAATAACCCACTACTTGAATTCTCCAAAACTTCCATCTTTTCCTTGACCGATGTAAAAACAATGAGAACATGTTTACCACCCATATATCTTACTGAAGTTATTGGAATACCTTCCTCCTTCAAAATTCTTTGAATTCCCAGAAGATGATTGGAGTAAATAATTTCTGCATGAACACCATTGTCTAAACATTCATCCTTATTCAAAGAACCAAAAATTATAATATCTTTATTAATTTGAGCCAAATAATCCAAACCCTCACTTCTACTTATTAGTTCAAATCTATCCTCTATATCCTCTACCTCTTAAGTTTTCTGAGATATACTGTCTACAACATCCCCATCCATTTCTAAATTGTGTTGCACTGTTTCCAGATATGTTTTATCTACCTTCTCTGGTTTTTTCCTTTCAGGCTCCAAAACACTTTGCTCAACTATTGGTTTTTTCGGCCTCCATTGTAAATACAGAGTATGTTTCCCACCCCATTTTGATCTCTCCCTTTCCTTGAAATCCCTTCTAACTCTTGCCAGACTAACCTTCAAAACAGATTCTAGAAATTTTTTCCCATTCAAACCGAAAATAGCCCTTCTAGCTTCTTCAAAGAAACGATACCTTACAAACCCGAATTTTTGCTTGGAGATTGCTCTTACCTTATTGGGTACAAATGCATCTACAACAATCCCCCATCTTCCAAATAATGATCTCAGCCAATATGCACCTTTGTTTCTTGGTATTCCTTCTACAAAAATTGTTACAACATTACTTTTTTGGTTATCTTTCCACCCAGACTTCCCAGTGGCTCTCCTGTTCTCTCTATATGCTCTCCTTGCACTAAAACTAAGCCTTTCCTTCAACCATTGGTCGTTCTCCCTTCCGAGTTTCCACATCAACCCATACTGCATTCGTCTTCTGAAGCTCTCATTTCTCCATTGCTGTTTTGCTTTTTGTGATTCCAGTTCCTCCATTGCCTATTCTGGTTTTCATGACTCCACTTCCACCCATTTACTCTACTGCCACCATATATCCCACTCCCTCTCATCCTTTACATCCCCCTTGTATGGATAGAAAGTTTAAGGTTCTCCTTGGGCCAGTTCACAACCCACCTATGTCCAATTTGGGATTTTTCTCTCTCTAATTTCTCCACCGAATGTTTTATCTATTTATAAGCATATAGTTTTACCAACTTATCATATTTCTCTTTTCATTTAATCCTAGTAGGAGTCCATTTTAAAGATTTATTATTAAATAATGCACTTTTGGGTGCCTTGAATATCATTGATGGCATATTCTTTTATGGTGTACTTAATTAATTTGGATATTTGAACTCAAGTTGCATTTCTATGTTTTTATGTAGGCTCCTACTGCATTCGAAGACAATCTTGGTTGCACGAGGACATACATTGCTGCCCAAAGACATATTTTCAGTTTTTTGTAACTAATGGATTGTATATGAAATAGGAAATACATTTCCCATTTTTAACACATTGTGTATATTTGAATTTGGGTACAAACGTATGTGTAGTTTGGTATTATGTAAATCAATATAAAAAAATATATACTTATTTTAATTTCAATTTTCTTTTAATATTGCCAAAAGTTGGTGTGTAATGGATGAATGATTGGATGTATTTGTTGATAGCAGTACAGGAAAGTTATATATAAATTGCATTTATTAGAAAAAAAAAATTTAGATAGAAAATTGCATTTATTAAAAAAAAAAATTCAATCGAGCTTTTTAAGGACAGTTTTTAACTGTCATTGAATGCAAAAGGTAAGACAACAATATAGAACTGTCCTTGAAACTAAGATTTAAGAACAGTTTTAAACTGTCATTAAAAGTCAGAATTTAGAGGACAGTTTTTAACTGTCGTTGAAACTAAGATTTGATGACAGTTGTCCTTGAAACTAAGATTTGAGGACTATTGAAAACCGTCCTCGTATGTAAAAAATTGAGGACGGTTCAGAAACCGTCCTTGAACATAAGAGGATGGTTGATTAGAGGACGGTTACCCAACCATCCTTGAGCACTTAAGAGGACGGTTAAAAACCGTCCTTGAAGCTTGATTTAAATTGATCCACCTATTGGATCACTATGCTTTTTAGCATATATGACATGCATAAAAAATGTATCGAATCCAACGATTAGATCGTCAAAATATTTACCATACCATAAGTAGTGTTTTAAAAATGAGGTGTAAACAGCGATGTCAAAATAAGGTGTAAGGGGAATGGAAAATGGATTATGTGGATGAGTACTCTTGCTCAGGCTCTGGTTATTGCTAGATCTCCATCCCAAAAGGATTAAAGGATATTATAATACAATTAAGTAGCTATGACAATCATAAAGATGTATGGAGTTGTTAATGAAAAAAACTAGTAAGTAATAACCTCAGCTTTCACCTCGTAACAAGAAAGAGAGAAATATCCCAAACTAATTAAATAATGCTGCGACCTCATTTTTTTTTTAAACCAAACAAAAAAACAAAAACAAAAACAAACAAACAAACAAACCTCTTATAAGCTGGGGGCGGCGGT
>JAESVK010046726.1:0-12006 GCA_017140935.1 Hamamelis virginiana
AAAAATTTTTTTTTTTTTTTTTTAAATGTTGTTCAATTGTTGGGTCTTTCAAATGTATGTCAAAGAACCATTTAAAATTATAAATAAAGGTTTCCATTTTTGTATGGTAGAGAATCATTTAAAATTAGGTCTTTCAAAATTTTTCCAATAATTTTATTCTACTAATTTTTTTATTTTATTTTTATCCAAAATTTTTAGCAAGAGCCTTTGATCCTCACTAAAGATATGTTGATCGATGTTGCTAAAGAGTCTATTTTAGTAAGGGTCATGGTCGTTACTAAAGGTTTTAGCCACGGTATGCTTTAGTAACACCTAGTAAGGATCGGCCGATCCTAACTAAAGGTTTTAGCAACCCAAAATTGGGTTTTAGTAAGGATAGTCGATCCTTACTAAAGGCAATTTTTCTTGTAGTGCGAACTTTTAAAATGTTGCCCCTACAATGTATTGACAAAAAAATTTTGCGTGTAAAATTTTAGTTCTCATGACCTAAAACCTACAACAAGCAATTCACAAAGAAAGTTTTCAATAGGTTCATCCAGAACCTCCTATCACAATTACAAATATATATATTTTTTAAAAGGAAAAAAAAAAGTTAAAACCAATAAGGGGAAATTGATGATAGGTCCTACTTAAGAAAAGCTTAATGCGAAAAGGCCAAAAATTTCTTTCCTTCGTAAGGTTCTATTTAAAAATTGTTTCATGCGAAAAGTCCTAATCTTTTAAAAATATTTATCAAAATGGCAGAACTACCCCTGAATGTATTTTCACTGTCCCATGTGTATTTTCACTGGCCCATGTGTATTTTCACTGTCTTGGATATATTTTCATTGTCCTTTTTAGTATTTTTATTGTCCATTTTTAGTATTTTTTCTGTCCATTATTAGTATTTTTACTATCCATTTTTAGTATTTTTACTGTCCCGCGAATTCGTGATGAAGACAAGATCTGCATGTAGTTCCCTTACCTTCTAATATCGCTGATCGAAGTCAAGTTTTTACTGTCCATTTTTATGAAAGTGGATCCAAGTTGCACCCATCTCAATTTGTTCACCACCAAACTCAAAAGTGTTAATTCTTCCACCAATTCTACTTCCACCTTCAACAACGTAGAGCTCAAAGAGTTCTTTTGAGCCAGCACAAGTGTAGAGCTTGTTAGCTTCTGTAAGACCAACCATTCCTGCTCCAATTATCGCAATCCTTGGCTTGTTGGCCACCATTGTTGTTGTTGCTACTGCTAGCTTTCCTAGTTTTTTTGTTTTTTTTTTTGTTTTTTTGTTTTTTTTTTTCAGTAGAGGTCACAAAATAGTAAGAGATAAAGACACAAAAATAGAGAGTAGAGCAGAGTAAAGTAGAATAAGAGAAAGAAACTGTGAGGTAAGATTGAAATCTCTGATCGTCGCCTGAAATCTTCGGCGAATGGCCTAAGATGAAGTTCTGATTAACAGCGGCCGGAGAGCTTTTCGATGTTCTCCTGAAATCCCCGATCGTCGCCGGTTGAGGAGCTTCTCTCTAGTAGAGGATCACAATTTTGTTCATGAGCCACACCAATTCAACAATTGGGAACATCGAAAAGCAACCTATGGTTTTGTTGCTGCATGTTGGCTATCACATTCAGCACCGAGTTCGACATTATCGGGAGCTGTAGCCATGGCCAAGCACGTGATCCCGCTGGCGGTGCTTGGAGCTGCAACCATGGCTTCTCGATCTGCAACTTATGAATCGGATCTGCAAAAATCACGATGGAACAAGGGGAATCACGATATGCAACTCACGGATCTACAAAATCACGGATCAGTGATCGTGATCTCCTCTCTCTTCTTCTTCTTCTTCTTCTTCTTCTTCTTCTTTTTCTTCTTCTTCTTTTTCTCTCTCTCTCTCTCTCTCTCTCTCTCTCTCTCTCTCTCTCTCTCTCTCTCTCTCTCCTGGCAGTAAAAATATTACAAATGGGCTTTTGTTTGTTTAAGCTCAGTTAACCCGTGGGAAAAAAATGAAGGTAAGGGTAATTTTGTCCGAATAATTACAAAAGGACTTTTCAAAAAGAACAAATTTTTAAAGGATTTTTGCCATCAAACTGATCTAATGTGTTCCAACCAAATTACCCAACCAATAATAATCAATTTAGAAAGAAGGTTTTCAATAGGCTCACCCTGAACCTCTTATCATCGTTATAAATATAATTAAACTAACAACAATTCTATTCATCCTCCCTTTTTGTCCTCCCTCGTGCATCTAACCAACTTGGAACAGATGTTTTTAAAAACTAGCTGTCGAATTTGATGCTCCACTTATACGTATCAAGAATGCAAAAAATCACATTGATCCAACAATTGGTTTTTCAAAAAATAGACTGTGACACTTTTTCACAATTTTTTCATTATTTTTTACAATTTTTTTAATAATTGCAAAAACTGACCATTGGATTAATGTGATCTTTTGCATTCATGATAAGTATAAGTGGAACATCAAATCCAACGGTTAGTTTCTCAAAATACTTAATCCAAGTTGATCAAATGGACGAGGCAGAATAGAAAGGGAGGACGAAAATTGAGAACAAATGAAATTTTCCTTAAACTAATAAAGAAGGCCTACAACAATCAATTCACAAAGAGAGTTTTTTTCAATAGGCTCATCCCAAATTTTCTGTCATTATTACAAATATATCAAATAAATAAACAAAACCTATAACAACCAATATAAATCACAATTAGGCCTTATGAGGGTTTTCAATAGACTTACCCCATATCTCCTGTCATCATTACAAATATATCAAACAAATAAACAAAACCTATAACAATCAATTCAAAATGAAGGGTTTTCAATAGACTCACCTCGAACCTTCTATCACTATTACAAATATATCAAACAAATAAACAAGACATGCAACAAATCAACAAGCCATATTCACAAGGAGGGTTTTCAATAGGCTAACCTTGAACCTCTTATTATCATTACAAATATAATTACATTAATAAACAAAATTTGATTACAAGTCTTGCGTATAATTCCATTAAAATGAATATAATTCAACTTTATTTCCATAAATGTATTGTACAAAAATAAAACAATTAATGCTACTCAGAAATCAACAAAATTAATATTCTAAGGAAAAATGCAACATAAAAAATAGAGGCTAAATTGTAGAATTTGTTTATCTCAAATAAAAAAACTAGTACTTTTGTTTTTTTGTTACAAGGTTGAGTTAAGAGCTTTTGGGTTTGGGCTAATGCCTAATGGGATGCCCTATACAATACATATATACTCAGGCTTTATCCCAAGACGATGCCCCTAAAATCTGATAAAATTTTGATGCCCTAGGCGATGGCCTTTTGGGCCTACCCCCAGGGCCGGCCAGCTTTGTTCCTCTATTGTTATCTAATTAAGAGATATTTTATCATTTCACTTTTGTTTTTGTAGGTCTAGGTGCATTGACGATTTTTTATGGAGTATTTTCAAGATGCTTTGTATTTTATTTTTAGTTTTTTTTTTTTTTTTTTTTTGTACCTATTTAAACACATGATGTATGAATTCATAATATACTATGAACATTGTTTGTAACACATGAAGTTTGAATTGTAAAACTATGAACTTGAAATGAGACTTAATATTGACAATGTAAATTTTGACTTTGTGGTTTTATATATGTGAATTTTTTTTGGTTATGTTATGACGCGTTGGGATCCTCTGCTTGGGTTCAATTGTGCTTGCATATACTAGCATTTTAATCACTCGCTAACACATCATGTTTTGCTAGATCCAGCAGCTAAAATTTTCTCCCACACCAAAACGACCAACCAAGACATTGTTTCAGCAGACGGATTGGTTAAACGATGTTCTTTTCTTTTTTTCTTTCTTTATTTTTTTTTTATTTTTTTTTTTTTAACATCATTACTTTAGACAATGTTAGGATGGTTTCAGTGGGATGAAATCCTTCATCCATTCACGTGGTGGTCTTCTCTCCACCTTCTAGCTTCTTCTCTCTCCAGTTTCCACCTTCTCTATCATACAGTTCTTCTTTTTCATTGTATGATAGAGATCCTCCTAATTGGAAAGGGGAATATAGTGAAAGTATAATTATCTCGAGTTTAAGAAATTAATTAAGATAGACATTGGAGATAGGAAAAAAAGTTAGGAGAGAGAATTTGATATACGTTGGATAGAAAAAGAGAATGAGAAGAATAATCTTTACCAATGACTATTGAAAACGAAATATGGTGAGAAATTATGTTGAATTTAAGAAACTCATTAACATAGGCTTTGGAAAAGGAGAACCTAAGAAAAATATTTATGAGAAAAAATTTGATCTACATTTAATGAAGAAGAAAATGAGAAGAAGAATCTTAAAGGTGAAGGTTTTAAATGTCTTTTATAACTAATAGCCACTTTTATAAGTAGTATAGATATAGATTTATAATTAGTATGGTCATGCAATTTATAGGTTGGAAACTCTCGCGTAGTTCCTTAGGATAACAGATTTTTTTTTTTAAAAGACTAAAATAATATTTGGGAGACTCACCGAATCAAAATCTGAATATTCGTCCATTGTTCACTTTAATATATTAAAAGAAGAATCGGGAGAGAGGTGGTCAAAGGCTAAAAGAATAAGAATTAGGAAGACTAATTGAATGCAAACATTTTATTTAGGGAACCTAATTGGAAAGAGGAATATAGTGAGAGTATAATTATATCGAGTTTAAGAAATTAATTATGATAGACATTGGAGAAGGGAAAAAAGAAAAATTTGGAGAATGAGAAGAATAATCTCTACCAATGACTATTGAAAAACAAAATATGGTGAGAAATTATGTTGAATTTAAGAAACTCATGAAGATAGACATTGTAAAAGGAGAAGCTAAGAAAAATATTTTATGAGAAAAAATTTGATGTACATTTAATAAATAAGAAAATGAGAAGAAGAATCTCAAGGGTCAAGGTTATAAATGTCTTTTATTATTTTAATGGGGTTAATTTAGTTAATCAAAAGTTTTTTTCTAATAGCCACTTTATATATATATATATATATATATATATATATATATATAGGTAGTATATGCTTCTGCATATTCGAAGCTAAACGGATGCATGAATGACTCAATGTCTTCTTGTGGGCCATTGGTGGGACATCCACTTTATGACTTCATAAATATTTATAGGAAGTATAAGCCGACTTGGATTCATTAGTTAGCAGACCAAGTGCTCACCACCTAGTGAGCAATCTAGTGTACCAAGATCTACACTAAGTTTATAATCCAACCAATAGCAAGATAAAGATAATCTTTTTGTCTTTAGTCACAAGACTTTATGAAATTCTGTTTTAGACCCCCTAGCTTTGTAAAATTAAATAATGACATTTAACATTTGACTTAAAATTCAAAAGTTGTAGGTTTGACTAGATCCTCGCCAGTTTGGTATCAAAGCCTCACTAAGACTTAATCTTAAAAATTAACTTAGACTTAGCAAACCTGACTTTAGCTTGGTCACAAACTAGAATACTTAATAATTTAGAGACCCAGTATCAATTAATACCAGAAAATGAAGACATTTGTTTAACTACCTATAGACGAGGGTGTAACCACTCATATCATTTAGATACCAAAGAAGCCAATAGTCCTCAAGCAATTGCACGAATATTAAATACCATAGTAGACTTAGAACAATGGAATACCTTAGCTTACGGAACCACTTTGCAAAACAACGAAAATACCAAAAAGATTTTATCAAAAATCAAGACTATTGTTCAACTAATCACTGAACTTGACAACCAAATTCCAATAGATTTTGCAGAAGCTCTTAAGACAATTTTAGAAAATTCTAATTAAATTGCAAAGATTGCTATTTCATTAGAAAAAATAGAAAATAGACTAGAACAACAAAATAGAAATACAGAAAATATTTGGAGAAATTTAGAGCAACTCAAAAAAGTTCTTACTTAAAAGCTGTATGGAAATCCAACCAACTTCTTTTAGTAATATAGAACCCATAAGTTATAACCCCCCACAAAGTATAGAGAAACTATTGCAAAAATTAGCAAACTTTCTTCTAAAGAAAGAGAATGGATTAGATCTACAACTCTCACACAAATAGAGTTAGTAAAAGACTTGATACGAGGAGGAATTAAATTGGATGTCCTCAGGACTCGTAATAATGTTTAGACAATTAAATAAATTCGAATTAGACATTAAGGAAGACCTTGAAGGAAAAATAAAAGGCTTAGTAGATCTCTACAATTTTTTGACGAGCTTTAATCAAGCCCTGGCTAGAGAACTAACAAGTCAAGATAATAGTAGACAACTAGAGTTTAGTACTCTAAAGAATACACTAGAAAGTCTCTATAACGAAATTAGAACAATTAACAAAAATGTTAATTCTACCAATAATAAGCTAGAGAGCTTAGACGAAAATCTTAAAGAATTTGTCAAAATCTTTAACCGAGTTTTATATAAGGAATACCTTAATAAAGCCTTAGAACAATTAAAAATTTCTAAACAAATAAATTTAGACTTAAAGATAATTGTCGAACAATTAGTCAATGAGACAAGAAATCGAAGAATTGATTTAGAACATGGAACTAATTCAATTCTAAAAGAACTGAAAGACTTACAAGAAAATCATAAACAAAGTTATGAGGAAAATAAGACACAATATGTAAAATTGCATTTTGAAAATAAAAAAGATGCTGAATCGATATTTAATCGATTAATAGAAGAATCAAAAGAAATCCAGACATTGATATCAACTATACCAAAACATATAGACAAGACTATAGAAATAGGAAAAATAATAAAAACATTGTTTAATGAATATAAAATAGAAATGCTATCTAAAATAGAAAAGTTAAACTTATCATGTAAGTTTAAAACAGAAGATCTAGAAGGATTAGGAATTAATAAAAGTCCTAGTAAAACTAGAATTATAAATGATGGCCGGTAAAGAAAAAACTCTTAAGTTTAAAACAGAAGGAGAAACTTTAGGAACAACTAAATTTCTATTGATCAGAAGAATAAAAAGAGAATCGCTTAATTTAAGCCTTCAAATAAGAGAAAAAAGATACCTAACAGAATCTTTAAATTTGAAAGAATTCAAAGAAACAGACTAGAAAATCACAAGAGAGTATTGTGATAAAGGAGAATTACCACCCATTAAATATGCTACCATTTTTATAGAAGGATATAGACCAAAAGGACCAACTTATGATATAACAAGTTGTAGTAGACTTATAAAAATAAGCAATAAAGTTGAAAGAGTAGAAATATAATATTTACAGAAGACTGGATCAACCGAAAAGGTCTAAAGCAAGGATATCCTTTCATGACAATAGGTTTATTCCAAGCAAAAATCCAAGGACTCCATAAACCATCGGATGGATTAATGGTTATGGTTAGTCTTGTAGATAAATGTTGGACCAACTTTGACTAAAAGCTCATAGGTTTAGCCCAACTACAATTCACAGACAACCTAGCTTACTTTAGTGTAATACCTGGATTTACAATCCCAGTAGAAGCAACTAGTAGTATTAAGCTATGCATAACTACTAAAGGATATGAAGGGTTTGACATGAAATATGGTAATAAGACAATAAATTATCAGACATGTGTTATCACTACTACAAAAACTGCCTACGACTAAGGTGCAAAACCTTAGTCTTTGGGTTAAGACTAGGGTTTTGGAACCGTAGTCATGCGGGTGGTAGTCTTATCTTCGACTACGGTTTTTGAACCCTAGTCTTTTCTTACAAAGGACTACGGTTATAAACCCTAGTCTTTTAGGAAACGACTACGGTTTAAAACTCTAGTCTTTAAGGAAACGACTATGGTTTAAAACCCTAGTCTTTTAGGATACGACTACGGTTTAAAACCCTGTTTTTTAGGAAACGACTACGGTTTAAAACCCTAGTCTTTTATAAGAAGACTACGGTTTTAAACCAAAAAGAATACGGTTTTAAACCTTCAACTTTGATTTACCCATAAAAAAAAAAAAAAAAAATTTCTGTATTTTGCAATTTTGTTTTCAATATTACATAAATATGACCTATAACCTTTATATACACCCAATCACATTCCAAACCACCCATTAAAGTGCAAAAATCATTAATAAAATTATCAAAGAAAAATACAAAATATACGTACAAATGCAATAAGTGTTCAACTTAATTGATTTATAATTAATTAACTAAAAGTCGTACAGTTAATGTTGGAATCCTAGATATGGATACATTCAAATCATCCTCTATTCCAAAACAAAATTCTAATAATGAGTCTTTAAATGCATCTTCTTCTCAACAAAAAAGCTGATTCCGTCCTCCATTTTTTGTTGATGACCTAATTGGAAACCTACATAAAGAAAATAATAAATAAATCACACAAAATTATAGAATTATAATGAATATCAAAGAAATGGAAAATGATAGCTTAGATGGAATATGGAAACCTGCACTACTACAAAAACTGTCAAAGGGGACACTTAAAAGTGTCAATATAAACTTCAATACATGTTTCCACATGCACTTCTATACTCATTCTAGAAGCAGCATAAGTACCATAACCAATATATTTAATTTCTTTATGATTCTAATGTCACCATTAAAACAAAAGATAGGATGACATTCATGTAGCAAGCCAAATCATTCAAACAAAAAAGTACCATTGACTGACTAACTAGATATGAAGAATTTTTGTAATAAGTATGAACTCTTTTTTCATTATTCCATCAAAGTAGGTAAAATATCATTATTTCATTACAAATGCTACTATTATTCGGTAAAAAGTGGTATAAACTTACATCTTCCATAGCAAGAAAAATATAAGAGGCATATGGGTGGTCCAGATGGAATCCAATCCACTCTCTAACATATAGATTTTAGTGGTGAGATGTTGAGATGAGTGAAGAGCAAACTTACTTGTCCATTGTATACAATCCTTCCTAGCAGCTTCCTTCCTAGCATCTTGATTGGATGTGTTGATCTCCTCCATACTTCAAAAGAATAGGTGAAAGAGATAAGAAGGTATAGGATCATCATCAAAATTTGAATGTAAAAAACAGAAATTAATGAACTAACATGAATTCTAAAATTTTGAATGTCAAAAATAGAAATTAAGGAACTATCTGATTGAAACTGATATTACCAAAGAGCTCCAATAAAATATTTGGGCAAGAGTTGACAAACTTTAGCTGAAGTGAAGTGGTCTAGTAATTATATCACTACAACTGTAATCTAAGCCTTATCCCTAAATACTTTGTGGCAGATACAGTGATTCTGCTCTGCCTCTCCACTTTGCTATACGTCACTGGTAAGAGAGTCGGCAAAACTTCCACCTGTCACCTCCTCATTCCCCAATTTCTTCTAATTAACAATTTCTCCCACTCAATTTAAAAAAGAAAAAAAAAATAGCAGAGTTAACATTTTACCATGAAAGTTCTATAAGGAGTTGCATTTTAAAAAACAACTGAAGAATAAACCTGAGTCCCATCAGCCATCAATACCTAAACAATTCCAGTCATGTTCCCAATAACTGCACCAGAGTCCTCAATCATCAATTGTGAAACCTAAACAACAAATTATGTCCAGATATCACTACAAAAAAAATGATCTATTGCAACGGAAAATTCTGTTGCAATTAAGCACATTTCCCGTTTAAATACATTATTCTTCCTGTTTTAAATACATACACTTTTAGAAAATAGGTCCACGTTTTCCAAGTGAGAGCAACGAAATATCATCTCAACAGCCTTCCTTGAAGCAACTGTTTCCTCTGCATGGACGGTGAGTGTCCCCAAATTTATCAAAACCCTGTGACCATTCTTGTTATGAAGATTTAGGGTCAAACTTTGACTTTGCTTAGTAAATATCTGCCATGAGTTAACAGAGACATACTAAAGTAAGTATCATATGCCTAAATCTTTCTAATAGTGAATAATCCATGTGTTCTCAGGTTTATGCTTACAATTGTACAATGTGTTAGGTAATTAATCACGAGAACAAGTTTCAATTTCAGACTATACTATAACAATGTAAAGGAAAAAGCTATTGCAACGTATGTTTTGGATGTTTCTATGGCCATTTAATGCAGATCGTTTAAAATTTCCACTTGAAACAAAATGAAAGTCAAAGCAGCCAAATTGCCATTCTCCTATTAGGAGGAAAAACAAAAGTTCTATGGCACTACTTTAATGATATTAGATACTGCACCAGTTATTTAATTTTCAGAGTAAATCTCACACAAAGGCAACAAAGAAAGCATGGCCACTATGAGGAATAAGACCTAATAGATCCAAGGCAACTTACCTCTGACAAAACACAACTGCCTTCTCCAAGAAATTATTGATCATTCAACTTCAGCATCTGCAAAGTTGCAGTAGAAAGTTTGAACTGTGAACTTAACCTCCCATAAAATTTGTGATTAATTCATTCCAAAAGTTAAAATGGGAGAGAAACAAAACAGAAAATAAATAAAGAAATATAATATAATATAATATTTATAAAACACAAGCAACTTTACCAACCAATGAGCACTGATCTGAAAGATTTAAACCACAACTTAATTATTGTAAATAATGACTCACTTTATTAGGAAATATATCATGTAAAATTCTTTTCCATTAAAAATATTTCTAAGCACTGCCATTGGAACTAATGATTTTTACCTCGAATATATGTTTTTCTGTGGAACCTTCACTCAAATTAACAAATTGGATCTCTTCTGAAAAGAGTGTTATCATTTTTCAAAGTGCCCAACACCAGTAAGCGGCTGATGACTGAGATTGCTTTTTGTATCATTTACATTAGTTTCATGTTACTTTATATCATTTCTTAATTACCTTGTGGCTAAGTTGACAGCAGAAACCAATCCTGCATAACTACAATGGATTTATTGTAAATTCAACGCATAAATAAAATGGTTCTGAATCATATTTTCCAATTCAAAACATCATGAAACTAATTCATTTTGAATCTGAATAACAAAGTGCTCTCCCACTCCCAAGAGCCACCATACTTTGTCTTATCATTCCCAGGTATTTAATATGTACCAATTCAATAAGCAAACTTGTTAAGACCTTAGTATGATCCAGCATTATCATAAGTGCACATTTTAAATTTTTAAAGACCTTAGTATGATCAACGCACAAATTTAAGAATTAAGAATATACATGTTGAATGCATAATATAACCCAACTCAACTCAACAAAGCCCTTAAATACCAAGTCCTTATAGCCATCTAGACACACGTTCTTCATTCCTGCTGTTCATGTGATAAAGATCCAAAATGTAAGAAACAGAAAGCCTGTAGCAGAACTGCATATATAACCTAGGGACAAGCTGTGTTGTCATCAATAATAACAGAGTCAGTAGGCATACAAGCAGGAGACACCTTTACTACTTCTTAATTAACATTACTGGTTCACATAGAACTTTCCACAAACACTTACAAGGCATTTATATAGAGCAACCCAAGTGTTTAAATTCTAGCAGGAAAATTCAGTATATAATTAAAAAATAATAATAATAAATAATTCATAGTGAAAAGAATGAATAGAACCAAAAACTCATCATAATAAATTCAGCACACAAAATCCCAGAATATCGTCGGAATCCAGAATTTAAAAAAGCTTACGAGAGGTGGAATTGCAGGAATAAATTCTTGTAATTTGGTTGCCATGATTTTTTATAGATTTATTGTAACAAAGCTTAGATTTAATGTAAATCTGAAATGTATTTTCAGATCTAAAACCCCAGCACATATATCTAATCCATTGAAGGAATATCCACATAAAAAACCTAGTATAAACCTCAAATCTACCTAATAAGTGAGTATAATAGGATTACCTTGCCGGAAACTTGATGACGATTGTCGGAAATCGGAGATGATCGTCGGAAACCAGTGACGGCCGCCGAAAATCAGAGTTGATTGTCGGAAACCAGTAATCGCTGGAAATCCGTGCGTCTCTTCTTGCTGGGAGGAGCAAATATGATTCGATCCGTTGAAGAATCGAGAGGATCAGAGTTGAAGGGTCG